>PITA01014108.1:0-54809 GCA_004023965.1 Spilogale gracilis | reverse complement strand
CCGGCCTGGGACCCAGCGTCTCTGTCTCTGGCGCGCGGCCCGTGTGGAGTCTCCAAGCCCTATAGACTACAGATTCCCGCAGCGCGCCGCCCCTCCCGGTGGAGGAAGGGGGGTCTCCCCGGATCTGCCACCTGTGCCTCCCGGCTGGAAGAGCAGTGGCCTGACGGCACCTGGGATCCCCGTGTAAGGTGAGCCCAAGCTGAGGGCCCCTCCTCGGCTCCGTCTATGCAGCCGGCTTCCCGCCCGGACACCCGGGAGCTCTGCCACGCTCAGGCAGCCCGGGTCCTTCTGTGACCCCGCGGGTCCGAGACCACACTGTCCCCTTGAGGGTTCCACCTCCGCTTAGCCTCCGGGGCGACGTCCCTCAGCGGATCAGACTTCTACCGCTGCCCGGGATCGGCCCCTCCCCTGTGGTCTGTCCTCCCAAATGTCCCCTCTAAGTCACTTCTCCGCACGTCTTACCCCCAGAAAGTGGTCACCTTTCTGTTCCTGGAATTGCCACTCTTCTTCTGTAGTCTGTAGGTGTTCTGACTTGTTTGATGACCATCCAGCTGAACTCCTGGGACCCCCTCATGTCTAGGTCTCCCACTCCTCTGCCATCTTGCTCACTCTGCCCGTTTTTAAGTCAGATTTTTTGTTTTTATTTTGGTGTTGGTGTTGGGTTGTATAAGCTTTTTAAATATATTTTGGATTTCAACTCCTTATTTAATATATCAGTTGGAAATATCTTCTCCCACCCGGCCGATCACCTGTACATTTTGTTGATGGTCTCCTTCATTGTGTAAAAGCTTTTTATTTTGGTGTCGTCCCAACAGTTTATTTCTTCTTTCATTTCCTTTGCCTTAGGAGATATCCAGAAAAATGTTGCTACAGCCAATGTCAAAGAAATTACTGCGTATGTTTTCTTCTGGGAGTTTTAAGGTTTCAAGTCTCACATTTAGGTCTTCAATTCATTTTGAGTTTATTGTGTATGGTGTAAGAAGAAACAGTGTTAGCTTTTGATGGTGCAGCTGTTCTGCTCATGTCATCAAGTTGTTCTGATTCTGAGCTTGGTTTCATCTGGGTGTTTTGCTTTGAGTTACTGCTGAGTTCACAGTTGTGGTTCAAGAGAGCCAAAGCTCCTGCGTGGCTTACAAGCGTTCTTGATTGGCTGGGGCGCGGAGAATGTCATAGAGGGAGACTTTTTATATTTATGGTCCGGTTTTGGACTTCTGAAGTCTTTGTGGAGAGAGAAGAAGAGGGAGAGCTGACTATATGACCCTTCTCCAGGGTGGGGTTTGGGCAGCTATCTGGACTTTTAAACACTTATGCAGCTTTATTTTGTGCATCAGGAGCTGGTTTATAGGGTCCTGAATTTAAGCTTTGACAGGTAAGAAATGTCTGAAGTTAGCAAGACTGTTTTGATTAGCACTTATTAAAGGCCAGCTTGGCTTAGAGCAAGAAATTCTTAATTATATCCTGTTTATAGAACTTGAGTAATTTTTTTTTAATTGCGATTTGCTGCACTTGACAATAGGCTTTGTGTAACTTGACAGCAGTTCATTCTCAGGCTGTTTTTATCTGTTTGCCAAAATAACTGTTCACTCTCCTCTCATTGGATAGTTGCTATTGACTCTTCATTCATTCAACAAATATTCATTGAGTCCTACTATGTGCCAAGCCATGGAGGTCCCCCAATGATGTCTAGATATGTATGGGGCCCACTCTTCTAATAAACATTTCTTTCATAAGTTGTGGGAAAATATTATTCAGAGGCATTAAAAAAGAAGGGATCTATTAAGGTAAGGTGTTTTTGTTTTGTTTTGTTTTGTTTTAGTATGTCAGCTTATTTTGGGTGCAATACAGAAATAAGTTCCAAGAGTTATTTTAACAGCATGTGAAAATCTCCTCCTTTGATGGGCTTAAGAGAAAATTACTTAGTGAGTTAATAGAAGCTAGGTTGAAGACAAAAAGAGACAGTTAACAAAATATGAATATTAATTAATGTTTTCCTATCCTGTACTGTGCCTCCCCCCAAAAAGCAGTCTTATCATATCTCAAGAGCTCGTCACCTAGAGCCTTTGTATTGAGGGATAGAGAAGTGGGGGGCAACTTGGGGGTGGACCTTGGGGATGCTGCACAGGGGGACTTGTGGGGGCCAAGGAAATCACGGTCACCCCTTTGGTATGTAGGACTGTGGTCTGGTGTAAGTAAGGAAGCGGTCCTCTGAAATTTGTACAGGCCATTCCCTACAGTTCTCTCTGTTTACCCCTGAGCCAATCACACCAGCTCGGCAATCACTGTGAGGGTCTTACTCCCCCAGTCTGCCCCTCCCCAGTCGTGGCAGGAGAGGACTGGTGGAACCCACCTTGGAAGAGCAGGGACGAGTGGCATTGCTGAAAGGGAGGGCGCTGAAGAGCCAGGAGCCCCTCCCCAGACCCTTGCTCATCCGTCTCTCCTTCTTTTCCTCAGTTTGCCAACGTGACCAAGTCTCGGTGCTGCAGAAGAACTAAAGAAGTTTGTTCTCTGGGGTTGCACGGCCCCTCTCCTTTCTCCAGATACCCTCATCCCCAATCGTTTACCTTCATTCCTTAGCCTGTGGGTGCACATCTTCGACCAGGACACAGGTCATCTAGTGGGTGCGTGAGATGTTGATCCTTGTGACCATCTCTTCTTCCTTCTCCCTTCTCAGAAATCTCTCTTGGATCCACTGATATCACTCTCTCTTGCTCTCATTCTGCACATTCGTTAGCTTCCTTTCATCTGTCTATTAAATGAAGGTGATATCCGGGGCCCTTTTACCTGTTACCTTTTACCCCATATTCTCTCCATGGTTCACATCCATTTCTGGGTGTGCCTCAGTTAATCTCGATTCTGTGTCCCCGGCTCAAGCCCACTAGTTCCACCTGATACGTGAAAGACTCATGCTTCTAGAATATCTCAGAACCAAGTGCTTACTCCCTCCTCTCCCTCCTCCCTGACCCATCCAGTTGCTTTTTTCTTTTCATATTATAAATATTACTGTTCTCCAACATCCATAAGGTGAAAATCTGGAATCCTTCATGATTTCTTGCTCTCAGCCTTACCTATATTCATGTAATGCCGAAACCCACCATTTTTCTGCCACGGAAGGATCTCTCGAACACACCCCTATTTCCCTGCCTTCATGTAGCTCAGATTCATCTCCTGCTTGGGCTTCTTGCCAACAGTGTACTAAAGGCCCATCTCTCTACTGCCCAAGTAGTTCCAAATTCACATTTGATCCCTGTCTTTCTCCTGGTTAAGCCTGTCGGTGGCTGCGCAATGACTACATGATAAAGTCAGAACAGTGCCCTTGGTCACCTGCCACACCTGCTTCAAGCAGCTCTTACCTGTCCCTCCGTGCACACGTACCTGCAGTACTTTGATATCTCTGGACCTCTGCATATACATTTTCTTCCGTTGGAACACTTCCCCTATTCCTCCCCTCTTCCCTAGTCTACCTGCAGTCTTCTCCTTCTTCAAAGAAGCAACCCAAACATGGTCTCACTTATGCAGCCTTCCCCATGCCTCTCCTGCAGAGGCTAGTTTCTCCTTTCCCTGAGCAACAGTCTCCGAATCTCTCTGCATATTGTTCTGTGCTTCGTGGTGTCCGTGTCTGCATTCACCACTAGATGGGGAGCTGCCTCACAGAAGAAATGGCAGCTTATGCGTCGCTGTAGCATCCTGGGAGCCCTCCGGGACACAGCAGTCTTCTCAGCTTGAAACCTGCCACCTTCTTAGACCCTAGGGATGTCACTTGGGTGCATGTTTCCCATTTTATTTTTTAAGATTTTTTATTTATTCATTTGAGAGAGAAAGAGAGAATATGGGCGGTTGGGGGTGGTCAGAGGGAGAGGGAGGAGCAGACTCCCCCCTGAGCAGGGAGCCCTACACACAGGGCTCCATCCCAGGACTCTGGGATCAGGACCTGAGCTGAAGGCAGAGGCTTAAATGTTTCCCGCTTTGACGTGATGGACAGAATACTGCCTTCCGTCTGCGTCATGGCGTGTGTGACTTGGACGTGATGTATGTGAGGATGTTTCTCAAACTGAAATTTATATCCACAGTCAAGATATTATTGTTTTGTCTTACCTAGTGGTTTTGGACCCCAAGCCACCTTGCAAGGCAGGCGTGTTGTTGCGGAGGCTGGTGGGGTGGAGTGAGAGTCCCGGACGGCAGTTCCGGGTTCCTAGCTGGCCGAGCAGCCAGGAAAGCAGGATTCCTGTCCAGTCTGTTTTCTCTGCTTCCAAAGAAGTATGTGTTTCAGCGGTCACTTGTTTATGGGCATTCAGAAAGACGTATGATAAAGCAAGATGTAGTCAGAAGAAATGCAGAATTATGGGACGCCTGAGGGCTCAGTTGGTGAAACGTCTGCCTTCGGCTCAGGTCATGATCCCAGAGTCCTGGGATGGAGTACCACATCAGGCTACCTGCTTAGCGGGGAACCTGCTTCTCCCTCTGCTGCCCCCCCCCTGCTGTGTTCTCTCTCTGTCAAAGAATAAATAAAATCATAAAAAAAAAGAAAGAAAGAAATGCAGAATTTATTAGAAAAGCAGGGCAAAAAAAAAAAAAAGATTATCAGGAAAGATTGCCTCTAAAGTCATTTTTTTTTTTGGTCACTAGTTGTGTTGGTGTGGAAAAGGGGGATGAAGCCACAATTTCAGCCCAAGTATCACATTCATACTCAAAGCAGTGGGGTTCTGTCTTTACCATGTTTCTGCAGCTAAAAACCCTGGAAGAGTAAGGTGATGAGAATTATTCAGAGAAGGCCACTGATATTTCAACGTGAAAAATTGCCAAGTGGGGCTTTGCCTGTGTCCTGGTGTTCTTGACGGTGGCACCCTCTCACTGTGCTCTTGGTCTCCTCTCTGCTCTGCAAAGCCGCAGTCCTGCTTCAGAGGCTCTGCCAGCAGCTTTGGGAGATGCAAGCTGAGCGTTCACTGTGTGTGCTTAGACTACAATGTTACATCGAATCGTTGAGTTTTTGTTGTATATAAACTTTTCCTATATAAATGTTAGCTTTAAATGTTACTGCAAAACCTGCACATTCCATGAAGTTTGGCCTAGAAGAACAAAGAAGCATTCTGTTGGCAATTCTTTAACCAGAGAGATCTTCTGTGGGTGCCTGTTTTTGGATTTTTAAATGAAGTTCCAGTCTCTGCATCCCATGTAAGTTTGTGTAAATGTACACAGTAAATGGACACTGGTGCCTTATTTTTGAGTATATTCCTCCCTTAGAAGTGGACACATATGTATTTTCAGGAAGTAATATCAAAGATGTATTTGATGTATCTAAGTTCCTTCGTCCTGCCCATATCCAGGATGCTGACAGGAGAGGAAGCAGAATTCACTGGTAATATCCAAATTCATTAAAAAATGGCTGGGTGATGTGTGCTGGTCACTATGTAAGGTGCTTAAAAAGAGATGCAGGATTTCATTTCTTTCTTAAAGGAACTTGTAGTATGAAGCACGTATTAAGTGTGTAATTATAACACAACACAAGAAAGATTTTTATAAATGTGTGCTGGGGTACAGGAGCAGAGAGGAATAAACATCTTATTTTCCATAAAGAATCCGGGAAGGTGTCAGAAAAGAGGTAGCATCTGAAATGAATGTCGAAGTGTCAGGAGGAAGGAAAAGGGCCTTCGGGTGGAGGGAGAGCGTGCAAAGCCATAGCTGGAGGTGGGAAACGGTTGCACGTCAGGCAGCAGAGAGGTTCCACACAGCTGGAGTAAGGAGGGAGTCTGTGGAGGAGGCAGGAACGAAATTGGCCTTCCCACGTGTTCCGTGCAAGCCATATTTTTTCTGACATGGCACTTACCACACTATTTTGTAACTGCCTGCTTACTTATCTGAATCACCCCCAGTGCCCTTCAAAATACCCAGCTCAGTGCCCAGCACAGAGTAGGTGTTCACCACACCCGACAGAGTGGTGGCCGGAGTCTCATTACTAAGGGCTGCAGACCACGGCGCTTCTAGGAGTTGGGACTTGGTTTACTTGGTACTGGCCAGGGCATGCCATTAATGAGCTTTACGGGAGGGGCGTGACATCAGATTTCTGTTTATGAGTCCTCTTCGTGCTTCTTGCCTGTGGTCACAGATGTTCTTGCTTCGGTATCATTATGGACTCCATTCCACCTTCTAATGTATATTCCAATGGTGATTACAGACGCTTACACCAGAGCAGACACTTTCCCTGGTGAAAAGATGGTGGTCAGTGTTTGTAGAGCATGGTGCTTAACCACCAGGTAGAAATAAGAAGAGACAGATGAAGAACTAGCAAAACAAGTGAATGAGTAAGATCATTTTAGGTTGCGGTGACTGTTACAAAAAAACATAATAGAATGTAAGGTGACGGGGCACTTCTTAAAAAGATTTTATATACTCATTTTAGTGGGGGGAAGGGAGCAGGGGGAGAGGGAGAGAAAGAGAAACTCAAGCTGACTCTGCTTTGAGCACACACCTCAGTGTGGGGCTCAATTTCATGACCCTGAGATCAGACCCCCAACCGACTGAGCCAGCCAGGCACCCCAGGTGAGGGGGCACTTTTTAAAATTGGGTTGTGACACTGTGCTCTGAGCAGAGGTGACAACTTTTTTCCGGAGACCTGAATGATAAGAGGAACCAACTGTCTGGGTGACCAGGTTAGACCATTCTAGGTAGAGTCTGGCAGAGACCCTACCCTGCCCAACAAAACCCATGTTCTATTTCTTCCGGGATGCAAAGCCAGGCATTTCCCAGTCTCTGTGGGGCGGATGCAGCTCGAGCCTGGGTGCTGGCCTGTGGAAAGGGAGCCCCTCCTAGGTCCCAACCAGAAAGCTGTCTGCTGAAGCGCCTCTGTGCTCTTCTGTCCTCCGCTGGGGCTGCAGACACCCTCCGGTGTGACAGCTATGTGAGGGAGGGCGCTGAGTCCCTGGATGGCCACATGGAGGAGGGTGTTTTTCTTCAGTCTAATCAGGGAAATGACTCTTGATTGGTCATACTTTGCTCATGAGATTCTCCTTCTCTTTTGAATCTGGAAATACTCATTTTTAACTGTGTTAGATCAAATTTTCCTGGGAGCAAAGCCACACAGATAGTACTGGGACCCGTGTAGTTACGGATATTTATCCAAACTCGGTAGTAATGAATCCTGGGCCACAAGAATAGTTTGGCCTCCTGATTTTCTAAGGGCAGACTGAAGGCACGTGCCACCCCCCAACCCAGCTCACAGGAGGCTGACACAGGGGAGCTGTGTCGAGGTCACCCTTGCCCTAGGAGCAGCATGTGAAAACGGGGTGTTGGAATGTTTCTGGCCACACTTGAAAGACATGTCTGCATGATTCCATATGGAAAATATAGAACTTTTCCAGAATCCCAGGGCAAGGAAAATCATCTTCCTTGGATCAATATCCTCTCTGCCCTTCCCAGGAGCCGACAAAGGTGAGGAGGGAGGAGACGTGTATTTTATCCTGAGTCCTTCCCAGTTTCCAGGCCCTTCCAGTGCCTTCACCTAAGCCAAGCTATAGGTCAGGAAGCCGCTTAGTGCTTTACGAACATCTCATTCCCTTTCATTTTGTTTTCTACACTGATTACTTTACTAATGGTTACTGCATACCTACCGTGAAGAAAACTGCGGATAGAATTAATTTGTCTGTCCATGCCTAGCGGCGTGTGCTTGGACGTGGCATGCACAGTCCCTGTCGTCCACCCAGCAGTCTCTCCCGAGGCACGGATTGCTCCCCTGAGTTCACGTGGCGAAGGACCCACAGCTTCCGGGGAAGAGCGCAGGCTGGAAGGCAGCCGGAGCCGCTCTGCTGCTGGGTGCCTCCGTCGTGCCAACAGGACTGGGCCGGTCACCCCTCCATCAGGAGGCCCTTACGTGCTACTCCTCCCTTCCCGCACAGTACACTTCTGGGAGCTCAGTACAGAGTCTGAGTCGTTTCGCATTCAGGGAAAACCGCCTTCCCCGTGGGGGTCCCAGGGTCTACCAGAGTTCCCGACCCTTGCAGGAAGGTGCCCAACAAATGTCTATTTAGGGTGAACTTAAGAGAACCAGTGATGGTGTGAATCCCCACGACCAACGCCACGGGGCGCTGCTGCGACCGGGCTCTCGGAGACGAAGACCGGCTTGCCCTCCCTCCCTGAGGGGTGAATGGCAGACAGGAGAACCCCCCTTGTTCCACTTGGAGCACTTGTGAAAGCACTTCTGTTGTTCCGTTCTAACCAGGCTGGCAAGGTTTCAGGGGCACCCTGTGAGTCAGGAGTGAAGGGGTGAGCTCTTTACTGCTCTGTGCTCAGCCGGGCAGGTGGTAGGTGTCCAGGCACGTGCCGGCCTGGGGCTCACCCAGATTCCACAGCCTGGCTTCCAGAAGGTTCTGAAGCAACGATGTCGAACCCACTCTTCCCTCGGGCCCTGTTCAGTTCCTGGAGCCCTCGTTAGTCTGATCCTCCAATAAATCTGCACATAGTGCCGATAAGTATGATTCTCACACAGAGTATCTTTGGGGTCTCATTTCTGACTCAAATGAAGACCTCTGAATGTCTATCAGAATGTCCATGCCCTATGATTCCCTCTTACACCCAAGTATGACGTAGCCAGAGCCTTAATGTACTAACTTTTCATATATAATATATATCATAGATTTAACTATATATAAGTAGTGAGCATATCTTTTAAATACTACATACAAATTATAATTTATGTATAAATGCACAATGTATGTGAATGCACACTTTATACATAATGAAATATAACTAATAAATATATACTGTCCTCCCTAATAATATGAATGGAAGAAAAATGAGTAAATAGACACAAATAGAAAATACAAGGCCTCCTGGATCCTACTCACAGACCAGTTTATGCCACATCTTTGTGTATGTTCTTCGGACCTTCTGTGTATAGTCATTTATACATTTATATTTTTCTAAAAGTAATGTTCTGTAGGTAGTTTACAAAATGTTTTTGTGTTGTCATTTTCATTTTAATATAGAAGTCAATAACTTATTTAGCCAGTCTTCTATTGTCGACTTTCAGCTCTTTGTAACAGTAGTGTAACAAAAGTCCTTGTGCCAAATCTCTAATGGCATCCTTACATTTTTATGCTGAATTCTCAGTCACTTCCCTGCTGGCCTGTACTGTTTCAAGGGTCTTATTATACCTCTAATAATTTTGTTCTACAGCGATTCGTGGAGAAAAATCCAGCAACCTTTCTCCCGCCCTAAGCAAGCCTTTTTAGGCAACTGAAAAATGTGCAGAAATGCAACATATTTCTGTTAGACAATTAAATCCTCTTTGATACTAGGTAGAAGATCTTAATCAGAAAACAGAATTCATTTCAGTAGCTCTGATGTTGAAGATCTTTATAATGACGGAGGAAGTCATTTGAGGTCCAGGAGAGCTGAGTCTGTCTCTGGATATTTAGCATTGGGTGGGATCATGTGGAAAGTCTGATTCTTCCCAGGTTTGATGCTGTGCTCTAGTTGCCAGGGGCTGGGAGGCTGGGTTGTTTTTCTCTTTCCTGTATCTGGGGCAGGGACCTGCAGGGAGAGTGTGAACCTAGGGCGTGTCCAAACTCACAGCCAGGATTTCCAAATTAACTGCAAACTCTTGAGTTTTTTAAAGGTCAGACTTTTTTTAGTGACTTTTCCATTTAAAGTAGAATTTTTAGGGCGCCTGTGTGGCTCAGTGGGTTAAAGCCTCTGCCTTCAGCTCAGGTCATGATCTCAGGGTCCTGGGATCGAGGCCCGCGTCGGGCTCTCTGCTCGGTGGGGAGCCTGCTTCCTCCTCCTCCTCTCTGCCTGCCTCTCTATCTACTTGTGATCTCTCTGTCAAAAAAAATCTAAAAAATGTTATAGTAGAATTTCTACATTTAGGAAGAATGTAGATGTTGACACAAATACTATGGAAGAAGTCAAGTAATTGGTTTCTCAACACTCAACGACATAAGCACATTTAATTGCGGATTAATATGCCTCCAGAGTGTCCTTTGCAAGATAAGAAGGGGTGGCTTGGGCTCCAGGCAAGGACTATGTGACTTCTCCACCCAAGTGGCTCTTCCCACAACCTCCTGCCTTGGCTTCCAAGCTCGCTGGCGATGAGCTCAAGGATTGCACGCGGGCCACGTGGGGCTGGCTCCTCCCTGGGCTCTGCGGGGAGTGCTGCAGGTGGACGCCACCAGCAGAGGAACCAGGAGGTCGCGTTGAGGTGATCGGTCCACCTGCTCTGATGGCAGGGGCTCAGGTGGCTCACTCGTGTGGGTGCCCCGGTGCACGGTTCTCCAGCGCGGGCCGTAGTCCGGGTACAGAGCAGCTCTTCATGGGACCCCCCTCCGACTGGCGGCTGCCGGACCATGGCCACCGGCTCTCGTCTCCCCGGGTTGGTCCTTTCGGAACGCTCTGGGCATGGCGCCGTCCAGCGCACCACCTTCGGGATGGGCTCCTTCGGCTCCGTTCGCCCGCACTGTGAGTTTGCTGCCGAGGAGCAGTCCACGGGTGGGGTGCCACGGCCACGGTTTACCCGTTCCCGCATGGTCCCCCCCCCCCCCCGGAGGACAGCCGTGTCCCTCCCAGGGGGTCTGTTTCCACCCCAGGGCCGCTGCGGCCATGCACGCCCACGTGTGAGCCCGAGTCTTGGGGTCTCCGGGGTAAACGCCAGGGACTGCGATTCTGGGGTCCCCTGGCAAGTGTGTCTAGTCCTGAAAGAAGTAGGCGGACTTTTCTAGAGGGACGGTGCCATTTCCCGTCCTCAGCACCGGGGGAACGACAGCCTCTGCCTTGCGGGGCTTTGGCCGCGGTGGCCCTGGGTGGCGGGGCGAGGCGCACTCAGGGGCCCTTGGGGCCGGGGGCCTAGTGCTGAGCCCCCGCCACGGCTGCTTCGTGGGCTTATTTGCCATCTGCGTCTCCTCTAGAGTGAAATGTCTGCTCCTTTCTCTGTCCGTCTTCTAATTTGATAATTGTGTCATTTTTTTTGTTGTTGAATGTTGAGAATTCCTATATTCTAGAAACCACATCCGCGTCCGTGTTTATACGGTTGGCCAACACTTCCTCCCAATCCCACTTGTTCCCCCTTCAGCCTCTTCACAGGACCTTTGGCTCCACAAAACTTTTTAATTTCCATGTTATGGATTTTCCTTTTCGGGCATCACACTTTTGTTAAGTTGAAGAAGTCTTCGCCCCAGATCTCAACGATTGTCTCCCGTTGTTTGCCCGAATTTTAGGTTTTACATTTCAGTTTGTGATCCATTTGGAGTTAATTTTTGTATAAGGTGTGACCTTTGGGTCTGGGTTCCTTTTTCTATTTTTTTCTTTTTGGTTTACGGTTGCTTGGAATATGATTTCATATCTGGGGAGTCCTTGCCCCTCCACTGCAGGGCCCCGGTGACCCCCCTACCCCTACCCCTGGTCTGCATCTCCAAAACTGTGAAATAGGGGGTGACTGGGTGTCTCAGTCAGCTAAGTGTCTACCTTTGGCTCAGGTCGTGGTCCCAGGGTCCTGGAATCGAGTCCCGCATCAGGCTCCTTGCTCATCCAGGAGCCTGCCTCTCCCTCTGCCTCGCCCTCCTCCTGCTTGTAGGCTCGCTCTTTCACACACAAATAAATAAAATCTTAAAAACAAACAAACATAAAATAGGAATTTGGATTATCCGCCACACCTCTCTAAAAATCAATTAGGCAGAGCAAACTATGTTGCGGATATGAGGAAGCCCAAACTCCCGCTTCAGTTAGGGACTGTTACAGTCCGTCTTTGGGTTACCTGGATGCAGGTGACTCAGTCCCTGCACACACCGAGGTGCTGTGGTTTGGGTTTCACAACCTTCCTCCAGCCGGTTGGAGAAGCCATGGAGGCTCAGCTTGCCGGTGCCCCCTGCCACCATTTGTATACATCAGGGTTGGTAACCCTGAAATTATGAACATGTCAAAATACACCGAGCGGGACACCAGGTGCCCAGTGATTTCAGCTGGGGGGGGGGCGGTGTGCCCGTGACAGGGTGGATTGCTGCCACAGCACCCCCTTCCTGATGGCTGCTGGGAAGGCAGGGATGTCTCCAGAAGCCGGTGTCTGAGCCACAGCCTATGGCGTGCAGATACCCTAGATTTCTCCCAGCTTGAACTTTCTCTTGAGCCCACTTTCCCATCACCCCCTGGATTATTTATTTTCTTCTGCCAGGAAGCTCCTTTAATGACTCTTCTGTGCTCACTGTCTCAAGTCTGTCTCCCTCTTGCTTCTCTCCAAGCAGATCCTAAGCCCCAGCTCTCCACAGAAGCTGCCTTGGCAGAGTCACGGATGACCTCTGTGTGATGTCCAGCAGTTACCTCTCCGTGCTTTTCCTTCTTGCTCTAGCAACACGTTGGACATTGACCCGCCCATCCATGCTCCCTCTCTTTAACACGCAGCACTTTCTTCACGTGGTCCCAGAAGGCCACACTCGGCTGGGTTTTCTCCAAATTCACTGGTCTTCTCAGGCTCCTGGTTGCTCCTTGTCTACCCCAGACCTCCTAATGTTCAAATGCCCCAGGGATCACTCCTCTGGCTTCTTCTCAGTCTGTACTCAATTCCTTGGATGATCTTACCCAAACTCCTGGCATTAAATAATATCTATACACCAACAGTTGCCAGCTGTATACCTCTTGTCCAGACTTGTGTCCTGACCTCCAGACTTGTGTATCTGCGTGACCTCTGTGTGCTCTATTCTCCTTCTGAGTGTCTAGCATGGACCTCAGACTCATATATCGGACTCTGAGTCCGCCCCCGCCCCCAACTTTCTTACCCTTCAGTCTCCCTCCTCTCTGCTGATGGCACTTCATTTCTTTCTGTTGCTCTAGCCAGAAGACGTTCCGTTCCTTTCTTTCTCTCTCATCTCATGTCTGATCCACTGAGTAAGTCCTAGTAGCTCAACCTTCGGCATCCGTCTAGAGTCCGACTACTCCCTGCTTCCACTGCTCTGTCCTGATCCACCCACTGCCGTTCTGTGCCTGTGTCCTGCCTCGACCCTGGTCCGCCGCCCCGGTCCGCCTGCTTCTGCTCTTCCTCCCCACTGACCGATCTCCTTGCCTCCAAATTTAAGTCTATCTCTGTGCACCTGAGATCTACTTACCTTGGTTCTTACCTCTCAGCTGAATAGTGACAAGGTATATGAGAAGGAGCTGAAGACTAAGGGGAACATGAGTGATCAGAGCTGTTCTTATGGAGAGAGAGTTGTGCACGCAGCACACATCAGGGCCAGCAGGCCTGCACGCGGCGTTCTGTCCCCACGAGTCAGTTTGTAGTGCCTGACAAGCGCATATCAGAAGGCACAGGCCTGCATGCGAGGCCAGAGGTAGCCATAGAGTCAGCCTTCACATTCTTTGGGGAGCATGTAAGTTTCTCTTCTCCAAGCAGATTTTGATCACATAGTGGTCAGAGAAGACGCTATTGGTGTTATGAGAATATATTTTACTAATATTAATTGAGCACTGATTGTGGTCTAGGCATAGTCCCAAGTGACAGGGATATGGTGGTATAAGATAAAAGCCCTGACTCGTAAAATATATTCTAGTAGGTTTTCCTATGTAGAACAAGTAAATTAACAAATACACAAATCAAAACATTTCAGATAATGGTAGACATAGGGAGATGAGAGACTACTGAGAGGTTATGAGCACAGAAAGAAGGGGTGGAAACATCAAAAACAACTTCTTAGATCAATTTTAAAATATAATAAAGGTTGACCATGCCCATGGTTGACTTTTATTTGTGTCCTAGACTCAACAGTAATAAGTGTGTGTGTTTGCATGTGTGTGTGTGCGTGTGCGTGTGTGTGCATGCATGTGTGTGTGTCCGTGCATGTGCATGTGTGTGTGCCCAAGTGTGCATGCCCATGCACACAGGGGTGCTCAGATTTGGAAGGCACGCATGTTGATAGTTGCTCACTACAATTATACCAGGGCTAGAAGACCAAGGGCCTCATTCCTGAAGATAAGGGTACTTTTTCTAGAAAACGGTCCTGCCTTCAGACTCAGAGACCATCATGGACACAGAAGGTTGTCAGTACGAGTTTTGGAAGAAAGAACGAGTGTGAGGAAGCATGAATCCAGGTAGGCAACAAAGCAGAAGAGACCTAAGTCAATGTCCTTGATCCTGCTTTGTGGTTTAGATCGGGCTCAGGAAACTTCTGGTAGAGGACTGGCACCCAGGAGGCACAGTCGACCGTGCATCTGATTCTGGATTTCAGCTTAGGCCAGGACCTTAGGATCCTGAGATGGAGCCCCATGTCATGCTCTGCGCTGAACATGGTATCTGCTTGGGTTTCTCTCTCCCTCTCCTTCTGCCTCTCCCCCCTGCACTCTTTCTTTGTCAGGTAAATAAATAAATCTTTAAAAACCAGGGCTGGCAATCAGTATTTTAGGTTTTGTGGGCCACGTGGTCTCTAACTACTCAAGTCTGCTGCAGCGAGGAAGCCTCCACGGAGGGCATGCAGCCGGAGGGGCGTGGCTGCGTCCCAGATGCGGTTCGCCAGATGGCAGAGAGCCGACAGGAGCATGCGACCACTTTAGATCAGGGCCATTTTTTGTGGTCATTGAAGTGTGTCTAATTATGTGGAGGGATAGGAGCCAAACCCGTAAAGACCTCGGAGACTCTGAGGCATGTAGAGAACCCATCACCAGGGAAGTTTCCTCGTTGCCATGAGGTTTCTGAAAGCTACCAACAGCAGGATTTCTGGCCTGGTTGGACTTTTATTAGAACATTATATTTGCTTTCCTCTGTATAATAAAGTTCAAGGAATGTTGGACAGAGGACTGAAGGGCCACCAAATGATTATAGCTCTGAAAGTAGGATTGTAGAGAGAGCTTAAGATGGCCTGGGTTGGCAAAATTTATGGCCTGCCAACAGGGATGTTTCTGTCTTCTCCAAGGGTTGTAAAGAGGAGGAAGAGGAAAGGGAGGACGGAGAGAAGAAGGAGGGAATATGTGAGTGTGACAGAGATCAAAGATCATGATATGACCCACAAAGCCTCAGCTCTTTCCTACTTGGCACTTACAGAGGCTAGAGGATGGCAAGCCCATGTGGATGGAAGGCACTGGATCTTTGGAAGGACAAAGCACTCAGTCTTAGCACGAATAGGTCAGGCCATTCGAGGTGGTATGGGCCTGGACAAGTCCTTCTGTCACCCATGCCGCCTGCACGTCCCCTGCCCGAAGGTGGGACACAGCACGTCTGCACAGGCTGCCTTAGCCCAAGAGATGGTGTGTGCCTTCCTACCCTAGGTGGGTAAACATCACTTTTGTAATAAGAAAGGGGGCAGGGGCTCGGGTCTGGCTCTCTGCTTCCCACCTACAGAAGCTTGTCCATTCAGACAGGTCAGCCGGCTGAGCCTCCTGACAAAGCCCTAAAGAAAAGCCGTAATCATTGAAGTGGGCTGTTGTGGAAGGTTCGGGAACTCCCTTATCTTTCCATGTTTTTTCCCAAGAATAGAGTCAGTTTTTTAAACCTTGACAGTTTGCCACATCTATGGGTACAAAATGCTTCCAGAAGAATATGATTTTCAGCCACGCTTCTGCCATTTGGTAGGAGCAGATTTTCTGTCATCTGCCATTGAAAACAGTTCTCTGTAACATACCATAGGATTGCAAGCACACACGTACAGAGAATGTGAGAGTGCGGGTCGCTCATTAGTACCATGGACTTCCAGGGGGCCCGTGCTGACTCTGCTGAGCGGGGGAAGCCTGTGGACAGGGAGTGGTAGTATTTAGCTACGTTTGTAAGGAAATATGTTTCTAATATCTGAGACCATGGCCAAATTGGTTTTAAAAAGGCAAACTAACATGCTTTATGTTTTCTATAGGTACATAAGAAAAATAGAATATTTAAACCTTTTTTCAAATGCAAATAGTTTAAGTGCAAAAATCAGTTTGCCATTCAAGCAATTCTATTGGTAATTGAAGAACACGCTATGTATGAGCAGGGGCTGGGCACAGATGGGGCTCTACTTTCTACTTGATTTTTTCTGTGCGTCTAAACTGCTCTAGAAAATAAAGGCTATTAAAAGGAGTGCAGCCATGTTTGAGCCTACCTTCCAGAGAGCCCACCAGAGAATACTATACATGATGAGACCATTGTGGTTAAAAAGTGCTCACAGCTTCTGATATGTGGCATTTGAATTTACTTGGTTCACTCTGTATTTTCCTACACCACCCTGGTACTGTTGGATGACACAATTATTTTCATTTTCAAAGTGGAAGTGAATTAATTTCAGGGGACTTCCTGTGCTTAGCATTTACTGGGGGGTGAGGAGAAAGAGGTGTAATGACAAGACGGATCAGAGGCCTGGTGCGTCTCCCAGAAGCAGGTGGGAAGGAAGACAAGTCAGAAGGGATGGGTGGACCAACATCACAACCCCCCCCCCCACAAGGTCAGGCTCCTGGGATCCAGAGGCCACATCATTGCTAACGGGCTGGAGTTCAGGAGGGTCTGATGATGACGACCCGGGAGGACGAGGAAGGCTAGCTGGGAGCACTGGCTCTACCTGCCCCCTTCCAACCTCCCATGTGCCCTGCTGAAACAAAACCTCTCATTGGCCCTCCTCCCTTTGCTTCCTTCAATTGATCTGCCCCTCGTGTGGCCTCGTGTGGCCTATAGAAGTCCTCTTGCTGAGATTTGCCCTGATCTGACTTGGAACATCATCATCCCTACACACAGCTCTTCTGGGCATGTGGTGGACATGTCCACAGCCATTCTTTCTCCCCACGTCTATGCTGCTGGCAGGACCCCAGCCTGGCTCATGTTTTCACCTCCATGTGTCCTGGGACCGTGGACACCTTCCAGTCTGCCAATTAGCTCATAATTGATCTAAGCCCATCGTGGGTTGCAATCATCCAGTGTGGGCCTGGCAACCCAGCCCTGGTCTCTGAGGCAGGAGACAACCGCTGGGAAGAGTTCTCCCTGCCCCACAAAATGGGATTTGGGATGGGAAACATGATCATCTCCTTTCCTCGGCTGAGCACGGTGCTGGGAATTACTGTCACTGTCCTGCAAGCATGAAGGGACCCCAAAGGACTTTGGGCAAAGCCCCCCGGGGGTCCTGGCATTTTAGCCAACCTTGGACGTGCACAACCCTCAGGCTTCTCAGGTGAAATATCAAATTCCAGCTATTTAAACTATTTCTCACCAGATCTTCTGCTGCCTGTAACTGAGACTATCCCACCAACACAGAACGTGAACGAGAGAGATGGCTCTTTGAAGGTCCCCATGTGGTGGAGACAGAGCTGGACAGTGTCATTGAACAGAGGATGTTTGTGTTTTGATTGACTGTGATGACACTATGGTTGGTCCATATCCCACAGGGCAAGTGAAAACTTACGTTGTTTGACAACTGCATAAAGAGACAGAATTGTTAGTAATTGCTAAAGACCAAAAGAAGTTGGTTTTTCATTATATTTGTTTTCACAATCCTTGAACCAAGAGCTGTGCGACACCACACTTGGTACAAATGAAAGTTCAGTGTGCCTGTGAATCTGGGGCCGAGTGGGAGAGACAGGCAGTGGAAGGAAAGCCATGATTTCCTTTCCCCTTTGTCACACACTTGGGCTGCTGTATGGCCACGGGAGGTGGGGCAGCAATGAGGCTTGGCCTCACATTCCAGTTTCGAGTCTGAGTACGTACTGACCAAGTTAGGGCAGAAAGTCACCTGTGGAAATCGAACTCGGAATTAGGTCAGGGAGTCTCGTGATGCTAATGGACGTTTTACCTTTTTGGGACTGACAGAGCTTGCAGAAACATATTTGTATCAATAGATCGCCAGTTAGGAACTGGTGTTCATTCTGACAATGGCTGACGACATTTTTTTCTTTTTTAGAATATTCAAAGTAGAATCGTTATATACTCCGAAATTAATGTTTCCAAAGCACTGCGAACATAACCACTTTGTGCAAAAGTAATAATTCACCAATTGTTATTGTTTACATCTTTATTTTTTTGAAGATTTGTTTTTGAGAGAAAGAGAGAACACGAGTGGGAAGGGCAGGAGAGGAAGAGAAAATCTCAAGCAGACTCCATCCACACTGGGCAAAGAGCCTGATGCAGGGATTAATCTAACAACTCTGAGATCATGACCTGAGCCAAAAACCGAGAGTTAAATGCTTAACCAGCTGCACCCCCCAGGCACTCCTACATCTTAATTTAATTAAGACCAGTATTCGTAACTAATGGTATGCCAGATTAAGCATTTTTAGAAATACCTTCACATCAAAATATCTTTTTCTAGTGGACTCCTATAACTCCAGGGTTATCTCAGACTTTGGATTATTTCAGATGGTCAATCAAAACTAGGAATTAAGAATAATGGTCATCAAAATGTCAGTGATTCTGCCATCTTTGAGCATAGTGAGGGATGCATAGAAAGAAATGGGAAAGCTGAAGAAGCTTTGAAATATGCATATGGCCATGAGCCAGGCTTTTAGCAGTAGTCTTGGCTTTTAGGATAGCAAAGTAAGAATGTGTTGGACCGTGGGTCCAATGACACTGCATGCCTCAATCTGACTTTACATGCTGCCTGGGAGGCTCCTGGTGTAGAAGCTTCTAGGGCTTCTAGGGCTGGCCAGGTCACTGGAAACAGAAAGCCCAGAAGAGAGAAGAGTGCTCAGTTGGAGGCAGTCCTTCCCTGTCCTGTTGGTTTAGAGAACTCGTGGCTGAATTGTGACAAGTCACAGCAGGTGTGGAAAAGTCTTCCCTCCCTCCCCAGCCTCCTGGGATTTCCTAACTATTGATCCTAGCCTTTACGTGGAATAAATGATGTGAATCAGATTTTAGGACTTCATTGTATTTTCTTGTCTTATTCTCAAATTATTTATTGTTTCATTAATATATTTTTGAAAGCTGCTGGTTATTAGTTGGGTTTTTGTTTTTGTGGGGTTTTTTTGGATCGTTACAGTGTGGGAGAAGGGATTCTGTCTTGCATCCTCCCTAAGCCACAGCTTTGCACTTGTATGTGGACGGGCTGATAAACCAGGCTTCCTCATCTTGGCCTGGGTTCTCACACTTCCAGCTGAATCCCCGTAAGATGAATAAGCAGCCAGATGACACATTTTTCTTCTGCAAAAGAAAATTGGTTTTGGACACACTCTGTAATTGTACATTTTCAAGTTCGAACTCCATGCTGTTTGTTAAAAACCCCCTTTGGGTTAATTACAAAGTGCCTAAATGATATTTGATTATTCGGAAGCAAAATATGCATTAGGAGAGTCTTTCCGTGCCTTGAAACCAGCTGAGGGACTCTCCAGTCCCTCATCCCCTGCTCTCCGTGCACCCTGCCCCACGTCCGCATTCAAACAAGGCAGTCCTGCGACAAAGTGGGGGGCAGCACGGATCCCCGTTCCTCACCTCGGCTTCAGCCACACTCCCCACACTCACCTAACTGTCTCTTTTACCCACTTGTCACATGTCTGATACGCACACTCCCGGAAGCACTGACCCAATGGAACAGAGCTGGGCGTGTCTTCCTGCACTTGGGCCGTCGTGTAATTGGAGAGGAACAGTGGTGCTGTACGGGTCACGCCCCTCAGCCAGCTTCTCCAGAGTAGCTCCCGCTGCCTGTGTTGGGGCAACAGGACCATCCCTCAACACCTGCCTACGGCTGGTGCGTATTTCCCGCAAGGTGCCGTGTCTTCCTTTTCCCGTGTTCTGCAGCTGCGAGGAATCTGCACCAGATGACATGAGGGGCAGCTTGGGGACTGTTGCAAACCCCTTGAAGATGAATGACGCTTTAACAGCCAAATCCTGGAACGAAGATTATGAAATGGGCTGCTAACTCTCCATGAAACCTTGCCCTGTGCCTCTGCCCTCTAAGCCTTGGAGGGCAACACAGAGCTGTGGGGAGACCCAGGAGGAAATGTCCGCTTGTTTTCCAAGGTAGTTGAGCTCACGGGTGACGTCATAAGATCACTATCACCTAGGCGATGGAGCATGTTGCTATGGGAACCTCAAAACTGTCTGAAAACAGTGCTTCAAAATGTTGACAATTGGAAAAGCCTTCTTTTTCTGGACTGCACGCCAATAGGGGTGTGTGTATGGGGGTCAGGCGTTTGTTTACAATGTTAACATTTAAAATTGGTTAATATAAACTATTTGGAGATAAAAAATTTATAAAACAAAATATTAAGAATATTGAGATTTTTGGAGAAGTCGTACCATCTAGCTATACTGAAGGAAGCCGTCTGTGCTAGACTGCCACAGGCCTAATGAAGTCAGAGTTGTTATATGAAAGAACTAAAATCTATGTGCAGAGTTAGAAGAAACAGAGACGTGTCAGGTGGCACAGCTCACCCAAGGGTCATGTTGAGTTTGGGCCACTGATGAATGGCTTGTGGTTGTGGTTCTTTGACCTCACGTTTCCCATCCCCTGAGAATGGCTGGTTTCACGCTGTTAGCTGTGGAATCACACAAGTGTTCTCTCCCAGAACCGTGACCCGAGCCATGTGCCAGGTCCCCCCATGCATGCTCATGGACCCATACATGTGCTTTATGTACATGTGTGTCTAGACGTAAATACGTAAACACACACATACAAGGTACACTGTTATTGTTCATGGTAGTTCTGTTCCATAAAGTCACCACGAATACCAGATCGGTGAGGACTGGGCCATCGCTCCTAGGGGAAATAGAGGGTTGGGTTCCTGCAAACCTCTGTCAACTGACAAGTGTAAAACCTTATAGTGTGTGTGTTTCTGGTTGTTTACTATACAGTGTCGATTTGGTAACCTTGAACTCATGGCCGGGGCGCTCTAACCCCTGCCTCCACGAGGCTTCTCCAGCACACGTGTTTCCTCTGTGAGGCCCTCGGGAGCTCTCCAGCACATGCCACACATATGACCCCAAACTCTAGACAATGGGCACTACAGAGGCCACACAAGGGACACTTACTTAAGTGTGAGAGCTGAAATAAGGAGGCAGAGCATCGCCTTGTTCAGCCTCATCGGGAACATGTGCATGAAGACACTCAAAGTCTCCGTCTCTCTGCACATGTTCAAAAATGAGCCAAAGCACCACAAGTGCTGATTCGGGGTTTACAAACAAATTTTAGCAAGTTGGCAAATTCACAAGTATGGAATCTGAGACGAATGAGGATCGACTGCGTGTGTGTGTATACATAATCTTCATACCCACTGGAAGATTGAGGGGCGAGCCATTTGGAAGTATAAAGGCAGATTCCCCCCATACCCGCCGAGAGAAAACACGCCGTGCCTTATGCCTTGAATGCCCCTCGCACGGCACCCTCAGGATGAGCTCTCCTCTCCTGGGCTCTCCCAGCGCCGGCTCCCACCCTGCTCACGTGACGCTCACCACGCCCGTCAGTGTTAACGCTTTCTCCCGGTGTGTCCTCCCTTCTAGGCTGTGTGGTTGTGGAGGGCATGACGAGTGTCCCATCCCCAGTGGCCATTCTCTGCACCTGCTGCGTGAGCCACATAGGGAGAGTGACCACGATACAGAAACGCACATGTCAGGGATGGGGAGGTGAGCGAGGCGTCGTTTGGAAGGACGTCAGTAGGCCTGCGTCTCTCTGCGCCGTGGTTTGTTTACCAGCTGCCCCAGCCACTGGGTCGCTGAAAGTCAAGAATCAGCAGCCTGGAGAGCACACCAAGTCTTGTCTCTGTTACCACATGGGAGTTGACCATCAAGTCCTCATCGGTAGAACAAGATTATTAGGGGAATTCTATGGTTTTAAAGCCCCTTTTGGAAAAAAAATAAGTATGGAATTCTGAGAAACAGATGGAGTTCGGCGACAGGGCCATGCATGCCGTGTGGGCCACCCTGCTCTTCTGGAAGGGCGCAGGGATGGCGTCATTGAATTTTTCACGTTCTCCGTTAAACAGTAGATGCGCTTTCATAAAAAGCACTGTGTAGGAGAAAGTGTGTGGATGGCTTATATTGATGTTTTGGGGTTTTAGAAGTCGTAAGAATTTTCAAGTTGTAGTAGCGCCATGATTCCTAACAATGCTTTCATAATCTCAGGAGACAGTCCGTTTTGTTTTATTTTGGTTTTGGTAACTGGAAAGGCATAGATTGGCCGTCACCACTTTGGAGCACGGGTCATGTGCTGATACGCGGCTCGCGACTGTAAGTACAGCGGGAAGCCCCGCAGGGTCCCCGTTCTGCAGGTGACGAAACCAAGGCGCCGACCTGTGAGCACATCTGACTGGCAGTTCAAATCCAGATCCTTCTGATGCAAAATCTGCACTCTTTTTCTTCAGCTGGAAAGTGTGACCGTCTAAGTTTGAGTCAGATTTTATTCACATCATTTAAAACATATCTTTTGGCAACTTTAACTCCAGTTCAGTTACAGGATTTGCTAGTATATGAGAACAAAGAAACTGAGGACGTAAATTCATTGTGTTAGGAGCTAAGGCTTCAGTAGAATCCATTTCGAGTTTCAAAGGGGAAAAACCCCACCCTCAAGATGTTATTAAAAGAAACTTTCTAGCATAGTTTTAATTCCGGCGGTGTTGCGTTGAAGCTGATGGGTTCTCTGGCTCTATTAGGTGGCTTGTGAATCTTCCACGCGGAAAGCGCTGCACTTAGCAAAGTCGTCAGCAGTTTAGACTATCTGATGAGCAATCAGAGCTTTTGCATGTGCTCCTTGGGGAGCTCTGCATGCAAACTCGGGTCGCCGCGGCTCAGCCCCACACCGGTCCTGGCTCCGCGCCTCTGGCCCGCGCACTGGCCTGGCCTCAGATTTCAGCGCTTTCCTGAGTCTTCCCCGCCCCCACCGGCTGTGTCTCCAAGGCTCCCAGTCCAAGATAGGATTGTTCTGGCACATTCCATCGTTTACTCGAGGTTACTTATTGACCATCTCCTTCACGCCTGGCACTATGGAAGACATTGAGGACAGAATGAAGAAAAACCTTGAGTAAAATCCCTGCCCAGGGGTTGACCTCCAGTGGAGAAAAGAGAAAGTAAACAAGAAAAGTACAGTTTTGTTTTGTTTTAAGATTTTATTTATTTGAGAGAGAGCACAAGCAGGGTGAGGGGCGGAGGGAGAAGGAGACTCCCCGCTGAGCAGGGAGCCCGTGGCGGGGCTCAGGCCCAGGACCCCGGGATCATGACCTGAGCTGAAGTCAGAGGCTTAACCGACTGAGCCCCCCAGGAAAAGTACACTTTGAAAACAGTGATAAGTGCTAAGAAAACATAAGGCAGGGAGAGGAGGTATGAAAGGGGGGTGGATGGGGCAAGTGTCCGGAGTCCGGCAGGGTGAGAGCACAACGGGGAGCAGGACAGGCGAGCGAGGGCCACGGGGTCCGACAGGAGCGTTGGCTGTGAGGCTTGGGGCTTGATGTGGAGTGGAGTGAGAAGGGGCTCAGTGCTTGAGTGGATCCCATTTTCACTCTGCTGGTTGTGGTGCAGGAGACCAAAGGGTGACAAAGATCAACACCTGGGGGTCTGCTGGGGCCGCCCAGGGGACATGGTGGCACTCCCTCCGAACACCAGTGGACACAGGAGGAGGGGTGAAAGGCAGCAAGATGCACTGGTGGGCTGTACCGGGCTGCGTGAGAGAGGCGCCCGTCCCAGACTCTAGGATCCGTGTCCTGAGCAGCGAGGAGAAAGGCTCCCTGGCTAAGGGGGCAGGGGGAGCAGGGTGAACCCAGTGGGGCCCGCAGGGGGAGGTCTGTGTCTCCGGCTCAGGAGAGAGACTCCAGCAGAAATGGGATGTGGGGTCACCCACACCATGAGGGTGCTGGAGGGAGGAAGCTGAGGCCATGGAAGGGAGTGCAGCAGGCTCGTGGCGCCCGGTGTGGCAGCGCCGCGGGAGCTGGGTCACCAAGGAAGAGCCATGGAGTAGAGCAGAAGTGACACAGAAGCTCGAGGGCGAAGGTCATGGAGACCACTTGCAGGTAGGGCTGGAAGGGGCTGGAGTGAGGCCCTCGTGTGGCTGGGAGCCCCAAGCAGGAGCAGGTGACATGGGGAGCGAGGGGGGAGCAGAGGTGGGATCACTCATGTAGCCCGGGCCGCAGGGGCCTCCAGGGGCCGTGCAGATGGACCAGCTCTGCTGGATTTCTGAGAGAGTGTTCGGGAGAGGAGTAGTAATTCCATTCATTGTCACTGTGGTGATAATTGCCTTCTTCTATCACTGCTGCTTGCATGCCGAGCACCATGTGAGTCGGTGTAAGTCGAGTCAGAAGGGCCTTAGGCCCTCACGACAGGCTATGAAGGCAACACGGGGCTTTCAGGCCGTTCTGTGGGAACGGAGGCTGCAACCATGTAAGTGTCCAGCCACGTTTGAGACCGGGTGTGAGCGGGGACCCGCAGGGCCTGGCAGTCCAGCTCCCAGCTCTGCACACGCTGCCATGTTACTGTGATTGATGGGCTGAGAATAATCTCAGCACAGTTTCCATCGCCCTCCTCTCTGTCCAGAACCGCGGATCAGGATCTGCCCTAGGTGATGGTAGGGGCTAGAATGTGAGATTGAGGGGCCCTGACTCTTCCTCCTGCATCCTTCCCACACAAGGTCCCTAGGGGCTCGCCCCTGGGATGCCAGGAGTGATCACAGTGAAGCGACCCTCAGAACAAGCTCCAGGGCTGAGAGAAGATGTGGAGAAGCCTCCCCTTCTCCACTGTTTCCCGGGGCTGGGCAGAGCTCCAGAGCTAGATAGCGGGAGAACCACGTGGGAGCTTTAGCCCCACTGCCAGCCTCACAGAGCAGGGGAAGAGGGAAGAGATGCAGAAGGCTGTCGTAACAGAAAGACCCTCACGGGATGGCAGGAGGATGGGCCTCTGCCTGCTAGCACTTTCTAGAGCACGTGGGACCTCCTTCTCCAAGATGCCGTGGGAGGTGTGGGGCAAAGCTTCAAGTTCCTGCTTTGGCCTCTTCCCATTAACCCTGGGTGGCTTACTGGTCAGGCCTGCGGGCAGTCCTGGGCTTTGCTGTCCTTCTCAAGGGAGGTCTTTGTGATAACAGGAAAGCCCACCACACAGCTCCCTGGGGCTTACTCCCACCCTGTGGGACTGTGTCCCGGCACCGGGAACCTCGTGCAAGCCCAGAAGAGCGGTGCGGGTCCTCGTGGGTCAGCCTGCAGCAGCCCCCACCTGGGGCAAGGGGATGACCACTTATAAATGGCTTCTTGATGTTGCTCCGAGACCTTTGCAAAGCGTCAGGCCAAACCTTTCGCTGACTTGGTCATGAAGCCATAGTTCACGCAGCCAGAAGCCCATTTTCTACGTCCATCCCTATGTGCCAGACGGTGCAGCCGCCCCGGCTAGCTAACTGGCCGCTGCTGACAAGGTGAGCGACTCCAAGCACTTGTGACTGCTTCAGAAAATTTCACACCCGACCCTCTGCCATCATCAACTCAAGACCTACCCACGGAGTAATTCAAACCCTAGCATCATCCGGGCATCGGGCACGTCCCCCTGCCCTCCCTTTCCTCTGTGCGGCACTGTCCTCACCAGGGAGCCCGGAGACGGTGCGTCCTGCCACCGGCCGCGAGAGTCAGTTTCCCTCCAGTGGATGTGGCTCCTTCCACGGCTTCCAAATTGGGCAGGGCCTATGCTGAGACCTCTGTGTCCCATTGTCTCAACACCCCAGGGAACTGTCAGGACAGAGCTTCCCATGAGGCTGCAGAAGCAGCTTTTCCGAGAGCCCTAATTCCCAGCAGGGAGGCTCTTGCCGTCCAAGGAAGTTGGAAACCTGGGAGAGTCCCCTTAAAGAGGCTCTCCATGGACTGGAGCCCAAATGATAGTGCACACAGGGAAAACTCGGAGTGGGATTTTACTTTGAAAAATTAAAGTAAATCGTTATATCTTCTAGGCTACAAAATTAGGTGCTAGTTTCAATTACAGGTTAATTCTGACAGTTTTCCTTACTCTTGGCTAATGACCTCCCTGCAGCAATAGAATAGAACTCATCACAGAGACTTGGTGATCCTTTTGCCCACCTTGCACAGTCCACAGCCCTAGAGGTCACACGGTCCCCTTTGGTTAAGACAGATGACATCCCCTCGCCCCTCCACTAGGGTCAGGATCCTGTCCCCTCTCTCTGCTCAAAGATTTTGCCTTGCAGCCACTTCCTCTGTCCCACCAGTCATTCCCTGTACTTGATCATTCCCTTCAGCATAAAACATTGCTTGCGTATTTTTTGGCTTTACTAAAACAGGCCTCCTAAGTCCCAGGGTCATCTCCAGCTGCTGCCTGGCTTCTCTGCTCCCCCTGGGGACAGACATTCCTGTCCCCACTTCCTCAGCCTCCTGGCACAGCCCTTCCGTCTGCCTTTTGTCTCCGTGTCCCACAGCGCCATCGTCGCGGAGCTCTGCAGCATCTGTCCCCCAACTCCAGGGTTCATCATTCCGTGCTCTGCGTGCTTAATCAGCCGCCTTCCAGCAGAGCTGCCTGCTTCCTCATTCACCGGGACTCTTCTCTTGGCTCCCCTGACATCTCATCTCCTTGTTCCTCCTCTTTCCTCGTGTTCTCAGACCTCTGTCTGCTTAGTGTTGGGGTACTCAGGGTTTAGCCAAACTTTCTCCCCTGGTGATCTCATCCAAGATAGTGGTTTTAAATATCTTTACAAAAGTGATTTCCAAAGTTTGACTTCTGCCTTTCACATTTCCAATGAATACAAGACGATCGTATCCAACAGTTTTCTGGACCACTCCACATAGATCTCATTGACTTCTGCCTTTCATATTTCCAATGAATACAAGACGATGGTATCCAACAGTTTTCTGGACCACTCCACATAGATCTCATTGAAATCACAAACTTCACATGTCCAAAGAAGAATTCCTGCCTTCTCTAATTGCCTCTTGCTCTCCTGTCTTGTGCAGCAACCTCCAACTCAAACTAGCCGTCCCCCTGACCTTTCTCCCTCCTATACCACCCACACCCAAACCTTAGAGAAACCCTGCTGTCTTTGCTCCCCTAATCAATCTGTCCTCTGCCTCCACACCTACCAGCCTGCTCGCCCTCCGCCCAAGTCAGCTTTCCTTCCATGCTCTGTCTCCTTGTCCAATGTGCTTGAAATAGCCAGAGACATTTAAAACAAAACAAAACAACAACAAGAACAAACCCCCCAAACCATGGGACGTCTGTGTGGCTTAATCAGTGAACCGTCTGCCTTTGGCTCAGGTCATGATCTCAGGGTCCTGGGATCCAGCCCCGTGTCAGGTTCTTTGATCAGTGGAAAGCCTGCTTCTCCCTCTCCCTCTGTCTCTCCCCCTGCTCATGCCCACCCCCCGTCTCAAATGAATACATAAAATCTTCTTAAAAATCACACAAGACTCCATTGGTCAAGATTCTTCAGTGGGTTCTCCATCATCTCTTTCACAAGAATGAAAGTTCAAACACTACCTTGGTGCTGCTTATAAAATCCTACAAAGGCTTGACCCCCCTCATTCACTCCTTCACCCTATCTCAGTTTTATTAGGCAGTATGGCAACAGGACTCGGGAACACATTAAACAGAGGACAGGAGGAAGGCAGTGTCCGGAATGAGCGGCGTGTCTGCCCCACTCCACTGGACAAGGTGCAGGGCCGCGAGTGCTCGGGGTTGCAGCAGGCGGCCCCCCAAAGGAGACTCAGATACAGTAGAAGTGTGTTTCTGCTTCACACACCAGGATAACCTGTGTTTGTGGTCCGGTCGGGCCCCTTCCCTCTGTGGCCCTGCCACCCCCAGGGACTCGTGTGGTCTGCACCCAGATTGTGGAAGGAGGAGGAGTGTGCAGAAGACACATATGTCTGTAAGTCTAGGCCAGAAATGACACCTGGCGCTCCCCTCGTGTTCTGCGGTCGGGGGTCAGCTATGAGGCCACATCTTGATGCAACATCAGGCTGGGAAACATTGCCACTTTCTAGAACTCTGCTATGGTTGGAGGACACAAATCCCGGGGCCCATCTAGCCAGCTCGGCCACAGATAACCACTCTCTGACATGGGGACACCGAGCTCTGACCAAGTTAGTTTTGCAGAGGGACACTGGGGGTTCACATGAAGTCCATCAGGGTGAGCCCTCCGTACCTGTCATACCAAGGGCCACCAACGTTTTGCATAAAAGTCAACTAGTCAGCTGATACGTTGAGACTTTGAAGCCAGAAGCAGCAAAGGAAAACCCACATTTCTCAGAAGCTGATTCACATTTTGTTAACTTCAGCCCCACAGAGATCCAGCTACCTGGGTGCTGGATCAGTCATCTCTAAGAAACCAGGGCAGTGGTTGGGAAGATGGGTGTGCGGCAAGATGGGTGGCCTTCCTCAAACAGAGGTTCTGGAAAGACCCTGCACTTGTAAGACAGAAGTGTAATCTGTGTATGTGGTCAAGGGAGGTTTGAAAAAAAGAAACTGACTTCATTTTATTCAGTTTGGAAATAATGATTGATCACCACTTCCGAGAGCTTAGGCAAGTGACGTAAGAGGAAGAGAACCCACTGTTGGTGAGCGTGGCATGTTGAGGGAGCCCTGGGCCTTTCTACATTGGCAGAGGGGAGACAGCAAGGGGCGGAGCCTTGTTGAGGAGCCTGGGCTCCATTCTGTGTGCGCAGGAGCCGGGGAGAGGTGAGATCAGTTGTTACATTTGAGGGCAAGTGCTCTGCAGGGGGAATTTGAAGAGATGCCTGGAATGCAGTTGGGAATAACAGGAAAGAAAGCCCGTCCTTTGGCGCTTGGTGTGCGGCCCGTTCCCTTGTGTGAGCATCGGTTCGTGCACCCGGTGTTAAGGGAACATCAGTGTCGTGCGGGGTGCTTGGCTGGGTGCTGCAGATGTTAAGTGGAAACAGGGCCTGTCCCTGTAGAGAAGGTGCTTCCAACGGGCTAAATGCTTCCCTGTGGAATCCTCGAGGCCTCTCCAGCAGGCGCCTGCATGGCGGTGCGGGGAAATCGGCGCTGACCGCACTCTAGCCCTCGTGCAGCCCGGCCTTGAGGCTCCGCTGTGGGCCACAGACGGTGAGAGTCGCTGGCAAAAGCACCTCTGCCAAGTCGGAGAGGGCCCAGCTCTGGTCTTGGTCAGTAACTTGCTCAGCACTTTCATGGGATCCTGCTGTCGACACTCTGGTTGGTCCAGGAAAAGCCCCGTGTTTTGCTCTATGTGATCTTCGCTGTGTTAGCCCATTACCAACCTGATGTGTGGAGAGTGCCGAACAAAGGTGAAGATGGGCCGCTTGGCCTGTGGATCAGTGATGGAGCTTGGCCTTGAGACTGGGGCTTGAGAAGAGAAACTGGTCTTCCCACGGATTGGTCCTGGAAGGTTTTGTCTATTACCAGCCAGTACTCGCCGCGTTGGAAGAGAGGCCTTCAGCCTCAGTGTCTGGTCCTTTCCATTTAGGTGTGAGCCTCAGAGAGAGACTGTGGAACAAGACTTGCTCCCCACTGGCCCAATGTCTTTCCCTTTGAGGGACAGCTGGAAAGACCCGCGCGGCGTCTGCTTCCCTCCCCCGTGTTTCCCTAAGGCTCCACCCTTCCTATCCAGGCTGGGCAGGAAGCCCCCGGATTTTGCCGAGGTGGCCGGTGGGCAATGAGTGTGTGGGGTCCTACGTCCCTCCCCCGTGGGGTCACAGTCTTGCCAGCTCTTGCCAGCATGACTGACCAGACTGCCCTGACCAGTCGGGACTTCCAGATGAATTACCCAAAGGGCCAGTGAAAAATTAGTGTACAAGGAGATTCAAAAAGAAAAAAGAAAAAAACCAGGTGGCTCAGCAACCTGACTCCCTAAGCAGAGGGAAGGTAGCTGCAGTGGGTTTCTTAGGAGACTCCTGAGAAAGCAGAGTCCCAGCCTCAGCCCGTGAAATGATCTGAAGATCTGGGAAGTTGCCGCATAGCCCAGTGGACACGCAGCCTCGTCTGTGAGGCGGTCACGCCTCCCAGTGCCCTGCTTTAGGTCTCAAGTTCAACGTCACTTCTTTGAAAGGACTCCATGTTAATTACATCCCGTAGAGCACCCTGGGCTTTTTCTGCGTGGCACAAGTCAAAACTTATAATTCATCAAGGAATTTTTTTTTATTTTTATGAGACATGTCCCTAGCACTAGATTGGAAGCTTGCCAAGGGTAGGCGCGGTGCTTGCTTCTGTTTACCTCGTATATGCCCAGCACATGAGCCCTTGGCTGGACCCCAGTCAGGATCACTCAATCTTTGTGAAATGGGTAATGACCAAGTGATGACTGATATTAATGGTTTAGATATAATTGGCAGTAAATGTCCACTCTGGTTAAAATGTGGGAGAGCGGGGTGCCTGGGTGGCTCAGTTGGTTAAGCGACTGCCTTTGGCTCAGGTCATGATCCCGGAGACCTGGAATGGAGCCCCACATTGGGCTCCCTGCTGGGCGGGAAGCCTGCTTCTCCCTCTCTCACTCCCCCTGTTTGTGTTCCCTCTCTGGCTGTGTTTCTCTCTGTCAAATAAATAAAAAATCTTTTTAAAAAAATGTGGGAGAGGATCAGGATCTCAGCAGTGTTTCTTTTTTGTTTGTTTGTTTTAATATTTTATTTATTTATTTGAGAGAGACAGAGAGAATGTGGGGAGAAACAGAGGGAGAGGGGCAAGCAGACTGCACACTGAGAGCAGAGCCCCACATAGGACTTGATCCCACGACCCAGCGATCATGACCTGGGCCGAAATCAAGAGTCAGACCCTAGCCAACAGAACCACCGTGATGCCCCACAGCAGTGTTTCTTAGTTGCTACCAGAACTCTTTTTTAATAATAAAATACCTTGATTCTGGTGTCTGATAATTGAATGTTGTTCCAAAAATCAGCCAACATGCTTGCACTCACAGCTCACAGATTTGATCACTGTTCTGTCGGGCATTCTTCTGGAAGCTGGGAGAAGTCACACAAGAAAGTCCCTGTCCCCTTGGAGCTCATGTGGGAAAGAATCGTAGCAGTGGGCAGGGGAGCCTCCAGGCGAGAGTCTATGGGGAGCAAAGCAGGTGGGGGATGGCGTGTACCTGGCTCCCCGGGACAGGGGGAGGCTTGGCGCCCTTTCCTTCTGGGGTCTCTCTCTGCGGCACAGTCCCCTTCTCTCTGGAGCTTCGCTGGCCCGCCCTGCAGGCTGCTGATGGGGTTTCCCTCTGTCCTCTTGGCTAGAATACTGTATGTCTCTAGATGGTTTGCCCCATTCTCAAAAATGTATTTTCAAATACAGTACGTGAGTATATATGTGAATGTCTCCCAAATTTATGTTATCATTTTGAAACTCTCGCTGAAACTCTAGCTTATAAACCAACTGTCGGAAGCCCTGGCCAGACGTCAACTATTTCTCCGTTAGGCTTCCAACCACGGAGGATCCCTCCTTTTTCCAGGCACTTTGTTTAATTCTTGTATCCTCTGAACTATGAAGAGGTTCTTTTGTTTCTTGGAGTTCCTTTCAGTTCTGGAACCACCAAAAAAAACCCAAAAAAAGCCCATGTTTTTGCCCACCTGATGGTTAGACTTCTCAAGGCGATCCCCATCTGTTTCCATCTGTACTGCAAGCGGTTATCCCAGGTGTTGGTTCCTACGAGGATGGTGGCAAAGTCAGCCCTCTGGCGTCTCACGGGTCAGCTGGGATGACAGGGGTGGGCCCCCACCAGCTGGGGCAAGTGCAGCCACAGCACCGAGACTCAAAAGCAAGGGCCCCCAGGAGATGAGTGCTGGTGCGGGGGGGCCCTGGGGCTGTTGGTGACCGTGGCTTTGTGGGGGAAAGGCCTTTGAGCAGGAATGTGGAAGGCTGGCAGGACTTAGAGCCCTGAAGGCAGGGATGCTGAGAGAGCTATGAGCATGGGCAGATGAGGACCAGGACGTGGCCCGGGGGGGGGGGGCAGGAAGAGCCGAGGTTGGTGGCATGAGGACATCTGTGGACACTGTTGGTTCCCCTGGCTGCTGCAGCGAAGTCCCACCTACTGGTCATAAACAGAGGGCATTTGTTTTCTCCCAGTTTTGCAGCTGGACGTCCAAGATCAAGGAGTCAGCACAGTAGTTTTTCTCTGAAACTCCCGGGAGGGATCATTCTGCACCCCTCCCAGCTTCCCGTGGCCCCAGGCGCTCCTTGGCTCAGGCAGCATCTCGCCTGGCTCTGTCTCCTTCTTCACGTGGTCCCTTCCCTCTGTGGGGGGCTCTCTGTGTCGTCACATGGCATTCTCCTCTCTCTGTCTCTGTTTTCTCCTCTTGTAAGGTCTCCCGCCATATTGGATCGTGCCCTCTCGCAGAGTATTTTAACTAGATCATATCTGCAAAGACCCTACTTCCCAATGAAGTCCTATTCTCAGGTACTGGGGGTAGGACGGCAACAATCTTCTGGAAAGACACAGTTCAACCCACAACACTGGGTGGAAGTTAGGTAGAAAGGATGGTCTGGAAGCAAACCTTTATTTCTTTGAAAGCCATGCAGAGGAGTTCACACTTTGCTCCTTAGGCCAGTGGCCCTAAGTCCTGGCTGTTGGTCAGAAGCACTGGAATCTTTTAAACATACAGATGCCCGGATTTTGCACCAACCCTGAACCAGGATCATCCTAGATAAGGAAGTTTTAAGGCACCAGGTGTTTCTGACACTTACCCAGAGCTTAGAGCCACCTGTCTGGCTAACGAAAACCTATTGAAATGTTTTCTTGTTTTATGATGTAAGTTTTAGGGAATGCAGAAGTCTTGAGCAATGATTTATAAGTGTTTTCTAGTGTTTCCATCCTAAAATGTGACCTCTAAATTGAACATCATCCTCAAGCTATAGTGGTCAGCCTGAGCTCGGGGGGGGACTATGACCTAGTTTGATGTGTGTCTTCTTCCTCTGTGAACATGGCATCTGTGGGGCCCCTTTCACAGTGACCCCGTCTGCCCTTGGTCCCATATCAACTTTGTGGTCCTCCTAAAACCCCTCCCATGTCCTTTACCCACGAATACCTATAAATCAGGTTTTCCCTATCCAGCTCTTACGCCATTGATTTTTGGATCCTAAACGCAAGCCTTGACATACATCTCTCTTTAACTCTGTCTTGAGGTTGTAGTCAGGTGTGCTGGCCTGCCGAGACCTTCTGCATTCGAGTCTGTCATTTATCATGTTCGCCACATCAGGTAGGTCTGTCACCTGCAGATCTGATAAACGTGTCTCTCCCGGCTTCACCCAGATTGCCGTAGAACTGTTTAAACATGTCACAGGGAGGAGACACACGCTGTTTCTGCGGAGACTGGCCTCCACTGACAAATGCACTTTGGGCGCGTGTTCTCAATCAGCTGTCATAGTGAGCAACTCTTATGTGACCATATTTAGCCTTCTGAGAATTCTTCGACGCTTCCGTCAGGCAGGAAGGGCCACGGATCCACCACCGGTCCTTGAAGTGCACCCCAAGCAGACCAAGAAGCAGCAGGCGAGGTTGACCGCGGCCGTGAGCGCGTCAGGAAACCCCAAGCCCCAGATTGTTTGTACTGCCGACTTTAAACCCGGAGCGGCGGGCGTGCCCACGGAGCACCGAGTGACCATATGCTGAGAAACAAATGAGTATTATTTTATTTTTAAAGTTTTATTTATTTATTTGTCAGAGAGGGGGGAGGGGAGAGAGCTCAAGCAGGGGGAGGAGCAGGCAGAGGGAGAAGTCCCTCTGAACAGGGAGCCGGATATGGGACTCGATCCCAGGACCTGAGTCAAAGGCAGACACTTCTCCGACTGAACCACCCAGGCGTCCCAAGAAACAAACTTTAAAAGCCCACACAGCATGATTTCTTAGACTAGAAGGTAGGGCATGGTATCAGTGTTGCCACAACTCCAGGGCTTATCGACATCCCACGTAATGCCGGGAGCGTTCAGCTCCATGGGAAAACCTTGACGAACTCCGACGACACACGGAGCGTGCCGCTGGGCGTTCTGCAGGGGACCGAGAAAGGGAAACAGAGCCGGATGCTGGGGAACATGGGGTGAGCGGCGGGAGGAGATCCGGCCGCACGAAGTCACGGCAGGCTCCCGGGCGCACGGTTCGGGGTCAGGCGCACTTGTGGTCGGTCCCTGCTGCGTGGCCGCCCTCCAGTCAGTTAGCATCGCTGGGCCTCATTCTGGCCGTCAGCCAAGGGCTGGCAGTAACGGCCACCTGCCTGATGAGGGAGAGCGCGCGCGAGCGACGGGGGAGCGTGTGACACGCGTGGAACCAGGGGCGTGCCCAGCACACAGCTGCTGGGCACAACGTCACCTCCTCTGAGAAGGTCTCACAGCTAGACACGAGATGCCAACCCGAACCGGGACGCGGGCCTCCAGGGGCATAGTTGGCAGGATGTGAGTAGCGGCTCTACAGGGCTTGGAGTGTTTGTACTGATGTCGCCTTCCTGATTCTGATCATCGTACTCCAGTCAAAGAACATCTGGGCAGACGTCTGGGGAAGGACCCAGGGAAATGCCTTATATTCTTTTTGCAACACCTTTGCAATCATTTTAAAATGAAGGTAAAGACATGGAAGCATCACGTCCTTTAACAGGTGTGTCTGTGCCACTCCCTACGAGTTTCCTGCCCTAGCGGGGAGAAGAGTAGAGAATGGGACGGTTCTGGAAACACGCAGAGAGAAGGATGCCAGGCCACGCGCGTGCGTGGTACGGGAGACGTAGGCGAGAGACAAGCAGAGGTTGGAGCACGCGGCCTTCCAGGGTCCCTTTTGTCAACGCCTGAACATTCTCAAGTTTGTAGTCAGCCTTCCCTCGGGCAGGATCAGCGCTCAGACCCTGCAGCGGGGACAAGCCAGCAGCTTGGACCCGGTGTGAACAGCCGTGGTTTCCCTGGGATGGTTCCTGGGAAGGATGAGGTTAGACTCTCGTGGGACAAGACAGCAATAACTGCCCCTGACAATCCCCTGGGAGCGACTGAAGGTGACGAGCGCAAGGGGCAGATGCAGTGGCCCACGGAGGATGGAGGGACATGGGACACTCAGGCCTGCAGATGGCAGGGAGAGCCAGGAGTCCAAGAGGACCATGATCACTGAGCTGTGGGGAAAGGCTTAGCGAGACAGGTCACCAGCCGCTAGTACGCTTCATAGGAGTTTACACCCAGGGCTCGCTTGGCAGTCTGGGTTCGCTTTCCCTGTGACCTTCTGACCACAACAAGCGTGAGGGGCAGCAGCTCTGGTTAGGTTGTAAGCAGGGCTCTTTGTTTTCTCTTGTGGGTCAGTGTCGGGGAGCTGAGAGCTGGGGGGCTGGTCCTCCACGTCCCTTACTGTGGGGTCTTGCTCTGTGCCTCTGGCTCCCGTCAACCCCCTGAGCTTGCAGCTTTGGCCAAGAAGCTTGGGACTCGAATTGCAGTGGGCAGAGGTCCAGCAGCTTTTGTTCAGGACACATAGAAACATCTTTCCTCAAGTACTTTTCTCCTTCAGCCTTTTTTTTTGCAGATAATTCCTGCCTAGGATGTGTGGGGCATGGTTGGTGGGGGGATTATGTTCTGTGGGACTTAGGATGGGCAAACTTTGCTGGCTGTTCATCCTGTTGTGTTAAAAAGAGAGAAGGAGAACAAGAACAAGGAGAAGGAAGGAAAGAAGGACGAAGGAAGGGAGGGAGGAAAGGAAGGAAGAAGGGAAAGGAGGGAGGGAAGAAAGGGAAGGAGGGAGGAAAGGATGGATGGAAGGAAAGAAGGGAAGGAAAGAAGGGAGGGAGAGAAGGAAGGAATGAAGGGAGGAAGGAAGGAAGGAAAAGGAAGAAAAGGGCTCAAGGTGGGCTCTCCCAGATTCATCCACACCTGAAGCTCTGACCATGAACTTACATTTAGATGAATGAAAACATCCTCAAATGAAATACAAATACAGAAAAAAAATGCTTTAAGTGTAGCATTGTCATAACTTGAAGTATTTTCAAATCATTTGCAAAAACCTTTCAAATATCTCTAAAATGAGACAGACAATCACGACTCTTCATGGAACACAATAGATAATGCATCATCGGATGTTAAAGGGGCTGAGAATACCGTCCCCCGCCTCAGCCACTAGTCTCACAAAGTGCTTCAGGGTCTGTCAATCTTTTTAAGAATTTATTGATTGGGGGTGCCTGGGTGGCTCAGTTGGTTAGGTGACCGCCTTCGGCTCAGGTCATGGTCCCCAGGACTTGGGGTCAAGCCCCACATCGGGCTCCCTGCTCGGTGGAAAGCCTGCTTCTCCCTCTCTCATCCCCCTTGCTTGTGTTCCCTCTCTAGCTGTGTTTCTCTCTGTCAAATAAATAAATAAAATATTATAAAAAATTTATTGATTGATAGAACATGTGCAGGGGGAGGGGCAGAGGGAAAGGGAGAGAGAATCTCAAGTAGACTCCTCACTGAATGTTAGCAAGAAAATGATGGAGGAGTTCTGTTTCCTCTAAGATTTGCCAGGGCGTGTGAGAGTTTAGGTTGAGGGGCAATGGGTCATACTGACATTTCTGACCTTCCTGTGGGTAGCAGGTGGGGCAGCCCTTCAGAAAGACACACATCAGATCCCTTACTTCCTTAATTTGAAAAGAGCGATAGCTCTTTGCTTTTAGATGGATTATGTCTCAGGTAATAAGGAAGTGATATCATGATACCATGAGTCACGCCCCCTTTATTCCCTAACCTCCCCCCTTGGCCCCTAGTCCATCACATACCAGTGGCCCCTTCCTCAGTGGACAGCCGGGGGTCCTGTGTGGACGGAGGACTCGCAGAAGATGTGGGAGTCTCCCCCCTGCCTGGAGGAAAAGGCAGAGCCTGTAACTATTGGTTTTCACATTAAAAAAAGAAAAAAATTAACAAATTGAGCATGTTAGAGCCACTTTAAATTCCAGCCAATTTGAACAGAGAGGACAAAGAGTTCCCACAGGACTCCTGTCCCGCGCCCACTGCCTCCCCCCTGTCGACACCCCGCGCCAGGGGGGACCTTCGTGACAGCCAGTGGGCCCTCACTGACACCCCAGTCACACTGGATGTGACGGCTTTGCGATAAGAGGGGACGTCAGTGGCCGCGGACAGCTCGTTGGTTTCTCAGCACAAAGTCAAAACTTTGGAACTTGATAAAAAGTGAGCAGCATCATCCTGGGGCTCTTGCTTCAGTAGTTACCGTCCTCCTCAGCCACCCCGTCCATCGACAGATTTTCCCTCTTAAGAAGTAAGTGCCGTTGGCATATGCCCCGTCTGCCCGTCCCAAGAGCCATCTTTCCACTGTTTGCCGCCATTCTCTGGGAAAAAGAGCCGGGTGTTCGCATGTCCTCCTCTGGGTTACATCTGTGAGATTTACATCTGCACTAGGACAACACAGAACCTCTCTAGCTTTGTGTAAATGCTTCCTTAAATTACGTTTGGTGGCAGTCACGGGGCAGTGAGCTGACCTTCCCGTCTGGAGGGGACACCCCGTGTTGGTGGCGGTCGTCGTGTCCTAGGACAGGACAGCCGGCGTCTGGCACAGGGCCGTGCTCAGGAAGGTGCCTGAGGGGGGAGGGAGGCGAGGGGGGAACCATGTGCCTCTCAGGTCCCTCTCAGTCAGGTCCTTGAGGAGAAAGCTCCCTGGGCCCTCTCGTCTAGGGAAACTCCATCCCTCATTACCCGAATGGTCCCGCGACGGGAGCCTCTGGTCCGGATGGTGAAACAAAGGGAATGGCTGAGGCTATTAGGCACTGAGGGTAAGAACAGGAGGGCCCAGGAGGTAGGCCTGTGTCTCCTGGTGTGTGGGCCTTGATGGGCTTAGCAGCTCAGAGAAGGTCTCATCCCGGCTCCGTGGCTCCCCCAGTCCGGGCGTGGAGTCGAGGCAGACCAGTGGTAAGGCAGACCCGCTGGTTTTTCCTCTGTGGTGACAGGTGTATTTCACCGAGAAGTGGCAGTGTCACTGCTCGGGTGTGTGTTACACAAGCCAGCACATCAGGAAGCAGCTAAACCAAGAGTGTGTTTTGTCTAAATAGTTGTGCAACTGATCGATTATCTGATGACAGCTTCCTCTCTTTATTAGTGAGACCTATAGTCCACGCTTGTCGAGAGGCATGATTGCCCAGTGGTTTATAGGGATGGACCCCGCAGATCATACTTTCCCAAAGGGGTGGTGTCAGCTCCAAGGGGGCAAAGGTTGGTTGGGGGAGGGGTGGAAAAATATTAGCTGTTACCACGGCTTGTGGGCCCCCAACCCTGCTCAGCGAAATCTTATTTCTTAGTGTTCACCTCTCGTGCTGGGTTTTCTTGGGTATCACACAGGCCGCGTTGACATTGAATTCATGATACATACACAGGCAAGATCTGGGCTAGGAGACCGTGGTGAAGACAGGGCTGGGATGGGAGGACACGGCTTGGGGCCTGTTCTCTGCCGCGTTCCTAAGTGGGCAAGTTTTCGTTATTTACGTGCTCTACCCAAGGTTGGTTGTGTGGCCTCCATCTGAGGGTTGGCACCTCTCGAAGCCTCAATTTATTTTCTTCAGCCGGTGCCCCCTCTCCCTTCAGAATGCCGGTTACTGTGTGGGAGCCTCCAGCCTATCCTCCCTAACACTTAACTCGACTCTCAGCGAAATTCACTGGTTTTTTTCAGGACGCTTGCTGCTGCCAGTCGGCAATGATTTAAATCAATGATCTTGTTCAGTGTGTGATCACGGTGTGAATTTGAAGCCAGGCTGGGCCAGCCCAGGCTTCCAGATTCTCCCTGGAGCCGTTACTTCTTTTCCCCTCAAGATGGAGCACTTGCCGCCGTCTCCTTCGGTCCCTCCTCTGCTTTCCAGCTGCTTCACAGTCTCACGGAGGGTCTCCGGGTTCTGACGTTGTGGGGCTCTCTGTTCCTCCACTTGCTTTGCCCAGGCCGAACGAGGCCCGTCTCCTGCCCCCCCCCTCCCCGGCAGTCCCTCGTCCCGCCAGGGGCAGCCAACACCCAGGGCTGCTCCCAGTCCCAGAGCCTGCACCTGCTGGAGAGCCAGTCCCACCGAGGAACTCAGCCCCACCATTTAAAGGATTTTAAAAGCATTTTATCTAACACTTTTAGGTTGTGTCGTGGCACTTTTCCGGCTATTTGTGCGTGCTACGACTTCCAGAGATGACTGCAATGTTATTTATCTTTCTAGTAGCCTTGGCACAGTGCACGGCTTACGACAGGCGTTCAATAAATAGCTGGGGTGAATAAGCGCACATTCAGAGACACGCGTACTTAGCTGTATGATTCCTCTTTGAAGATAATCAGGGCAAGCGCAGCCACGTCAGACCCCAGGAGCAGAACAGGTGGATCACCTTTGGTCTTTCTGCCCCTCCCGTCAGCACGTGACACACACGCTTCTCCACATCCGCAGGAGGTGACAGATCTCAGAGGGGACCAGGGAGCCAAACCGTGCGCTCAGTGTCCCTGTCTGCTGAGGACACACGGTACGAGAGCAGGGGGCATACTGGAATAACCCGGGAAGCTTCATAAAACTGTAGCGGTCAGCATCCACCCCTCTGGAGCCAAGGCTCTGCCTCTGTAATTTGGCTAAACTCCACTCCCTCCCAGGGGCTTCCAGATGATTCTGAGAGGCCACCCCCCCCCCCCGAAAATGCCAGCATCCAAGCTGCCATATACACAATCAGGTGGCACCTTCTGCTCACGACCGGCCCTTCTCCCCTTGGGGAGAAACCTTTCCTTTTCTCGGCTCCAGCCCCCGCTTCATGCTCACCTATGTTTCGAGTGGATTTGGAAAAGAGAGATGGATGTACTTTTTGTCCCTGGGGTCCTGGCTTCTTTATTTGGTGCACACCTCCCCCTAGTGGTTGGGTGCTGCACGAGCGTGCGGATCTGAGCCCTGACTGCACGCGGGACCATGGCCCCACGCGCAACCTTGTACCTGCCACTGTCCTCCCTGCCTCTGTGTCATTCTCCCCCTGGGTTCTGCGCTGTGTTCCTCCCAGTGATCCTCTGAGCCCCCACAGTGGGCGATGTTTGCAGTTTTCCTAAACGAAGTCTAGCTCACTGCAGTCAATGAATGCAGTCCGTTACTGTGCTTTTCAGAAGGAGATCAGTTACACTGGATGCGGGTTTTTTCCCGGGCTCCTCTTTAACCATTGAAAGGACATTTTGCAGAAATGTCATTTCAGTAACATCAAGACTAAGGAGTTTCTATCAACTTTAGATTTCTGTGTGTGATTCAAAGAAACGCACATCATTCAAATGTACTGAAATTACATGTGTGATGTATTGTTCTTAAAAGTCATATAGTTGGAAATTGTAGAAGAAAGAGCTCGTGTAGGAGGTGGAGACATAAAGGATCCCTAGCTCCTGGTTCTACCTCTGCCACTGGCCAGAAATTGATTAAAGAGGCTTTTTTTTTCAGTGCAAGCTTTAGGAAACTTTTAGGAAGAAACGCCCTTTGCAAAATCAGTGTCCCCCCCTTCCTTGGCCTCCCCCAGCAGCCCGAGCTCTCTCTCGTCTCCCAGCAGACAGATGGCACATGTGCCTGGAAGCACGGTCTTCATTCCTCTCTTGACTGAGAGTTGGCATGTTCTTCGTCGGCCCCTCCTCGCCACACCATCAGGACACACGTGTGATTGCACCATTGCCCACTGGTCCCCCCTTCTCTGCCCCTCCTTCGTGTCCCTCACGTGATGGCTGTGTTGGGGTGGAGGCAGGATTCCTCCCGCCACACAGATATTTCAGCTTCCTCTCCGTGGTCCGCATCCTGGAGTGGCATCCAGCCTTCATGAGGAGGATAAATTCAGGCGAGGAGAGTTTGATTGGAGCCATAGAGCTGAGTAGTGGCGGGAGGGCTCTCTTCTAGACCTCTGAGAACTGGCGTTACAGCTCTCAAGCTTGAGATCAGGGTCTGGTACCATTTCCTGCTGTTTGATTTCCCACACTAAGTGTTGGACGCGCCCGGAACCTATCCTGTTCCATCTGTGAGGCATCAAGGCCCCCAGAAGGCTGACGGCAACCGTGATGGCTCAGAAACCAAGCCCAGGGACGGTCGGGCCCCAGACTACCCTGTGTTGAGGGACTGTGGAGGGGCCCAGGTCCTCCCGGCCTCCCGCCACTCCCCTGCGCCTGCATGGGAGCCCAGGTGGGAACCTAGCAGCAGAGACGGCCACATGGTTTTCAAAGCAGAAGCAGGCGCGTTGGCCAGATGCGTATCCTGGAGCCAGATTCCCTCGACTTCGGCAGATGTCATGGCCACTTCCGGCTTGGCTTTATCATACACAGCGCCATTCGTGATCGGTGCTCAGGTGTCCCTGCGACACCAATGTTGTGCTGTTACGCCCTCAACACAGGTTGAGAGCGAGGGACAAAGGGGTCTTTGTGGATCCCACGGTCTAGTTGCTGGGACAGACACGTCCACAAGTAAGTGCAATGGCACAGAAGACGGTTGGGGAGAGGTCTGTCAGGGGCCCTCAGAGCCCTGGGTCGCTCTCTAAGATCGGCCTTAGCACCCAGAGCGCACATCGGCCCCGTATTCCCGTTTCCTTGAAGCTGAATTGTGTCTCCAGGGCCAGCGGGTCTTTTGGCCACAGAACCCAGTCCTCCCTGGCCGGGAGGGGAGGGGGTGCGCCCAGGTGGGCGTGAGGCCCTGTGCTGGCTGGCTAGGCGCTGCCCGGGGGGCCAGCCAGGGTCCCGGGCACCCAGCCACTCGGCCAGCCTCTCTGCCCAGGTGCTGTATTTTGCTTGTACGAATTATATCCCTGGGCAGGATTTTTCCAAATGACTTGTACTTTTGCAGCAATGAGGACAATTGTGAGGTGGTCCGATGGGGCAGAGGGTGGCTAGGTAGGCATGGAAAAAGGAAACATCACTCATCTTCTGCTCCCTTCCTTGTTTCAGTCACCGTTCCTTTCCTTACTCACGTCCTTCCTGAACCTGGAAGTTACTCGCAATGCTGTCCTCAGCTAGGAAAGTGTTCCTAAATTATGTAAATTTGTTTGTATATAGAGAGTGTTTTACTGTCTTGCGGGGTGGAATTGAGATATTATTTATTTAAACATTCCTGGTTTTGAAGGCATGTCTTTTCTGAAATGGGGTGAATTTTCCATCCCTTAAGAGCCAGCACATTGCCCAATATTCTGGTTTTGTAAAGAAGGTAAAATTCATTAGAGAAGTCTGGAACCCATCCAGATTTCTTACATTCTTCCTGAATAGACAGCCAATCTTGAATCTTTTACAACTCTGATTTTTTGTTTGCTCTTTTTGTTGTTCAAAAATGTGGCTTTGGTAGTTTGAAGAACAAAAAGAAAGGCTTATGAAACTTACACGGAAAGCTTCTTAAACATCAAAGCTCTTACGAAATGACAGAATGATGGGTTGAGTGTGACTGAATGATGAACATGCGGATTAAATTTCACTTGAAATGCACATGGATTTAAAAATCAGCGGGGAAAGGACTTGTCAAAATGTGCTCAGGGTTCTCCTGGGCCTGGAAGGTCGGACCAAAGCCTGACACGCTCGGCTGCCGGTGGAGTCTGCTCCCGGGGAAGGCCTTCACGTGGTGTAGTTCGTAACTGGGACTGAAAACGCTCAGACCGGCGAACAGTGGCTGTCACCACCCATCGACAGGCCTTGGCCCAGCTGAGGCAGAGAAGCTGACAGAGAGAGGAGGTGAGACTGGGAAAGACCCCACACTTTCAGAAATGTGGGAAGACTCCCTGGGGTAGAAACACAGATTCAGGAAAGGAACTTGAAGGCAGGAATCTCCCAGAAAAATGGAGGCGTCTAGGGCGAGAGGAGAGAAGACGTGTCGGCATCCAGCAGGTGGCCTGACCCCATCTCCTCCGAACTCTGAAAACAGATCCATCCCGTCAGGATCAGGGACAGAGGTCCATGTAGATTCAGACCTCCCCTCCAGTAAAAATTCTGCGTCTGTCTGAGTGTGGCCAGGTGAGGGACCGCCCAGCAATCTGAACAGGGCGAACTTAGCCCACAGCAGCGCTTTCAGAGACCTAATTCAAACCCCTCACGATTGAGCACGGAGCAGTGGTGAGTAGTTAGTGATACCGAGTCTACGCCTGCTCCCAGAGAAGGACTGTCGCGGGATGAGGAGGCCCAGACACCAGGCGGCATGGTGGTTAGGAGAGCTGCGCTCACAGCCCACTCACTACAATAAGACGGAGAATGTCACCTCCCTCTGAGAGTAAAATCTTACTGCGTTTTTGTGACAATCAATTTGAAGGCCTGGGAAAGTGCCTGGTATAGAGTTGGTGCTCAATAAATGTCAGTACTGTCACTTCTATTAATTTCTAGCCCATCCTTGACTAAACCAGGAACATCCCTTGAAGAACTTGGACCCAGTGTAGTTAACATATAATGTCATATTCGTGTCAGGTGTAAAATATAGTGATTCTACACTTCCTCTGTGGTGTAAAGCAGCATTTTAAAGATAAAAATGAATTAATATATTTGTAATCTTAGGCAAATACATTGTATCTAGAAGTTCCTAACGTGATAATTATATGAATGAGACAAATGATACACGATGCAGCGTTAGGCTCCTTATTAACCAGGGGATTGCGGGCCTATAAGACATGCTGAGGGGCATGATACCAGGTCAGTCTCACCTCTCAATTTCACGTTGGCACCTGTCTGAGCTCCCTCTTGCTGCTGCCGGCCAGCACTCGCTCGGGAGGCTCCAGGGGAGAGGCCGTTCCTAGGCCTTTCCCTGCTTCTGGGGCGGCACACATTCCTCGGCTCATGGCCCCTCCTCTGGGTTCAAAGTGTTCCACTCCATCCTGTGTCTGTCATCGCATCTCCCTCTTCTGCCTTTGGCTCTCCTACGTCCCTCTTATAGGGACATTCATGACCCCACTGGGCCCACCTGGATAATCCAGGATGACCTCTGCCGAGTCCTTGCCATTTAGAGCCGCCTCTGCAGGCTCAGGGATTAGGACATGGGCGTCTCTGGGAGGCCATGATTGTCTCCATCCTTAAACTAGGAAAAACGAGCCGCACTGTGTAGTTCAAGAGTTCTAAATAGGTCCCACCTGCCCTCCTCGTCCTGAGCCTCGGAGTGTTTTCGGGACATCACGCAGTGTTTTCGGGACATCACGCAGTGGTGGTGAGGCCTGACTGGTACTACGAAGTGCATGGTGCTTCTGAACGGGCTTCCCGTTTCCCGACCCTGTAAGAAGTGAGGTCCAAGACAGCCCACGAAGATACCCTGTTCTCGCATGGCTTAATTCTTCCTCTTAAAGTGGCTACAGAATGTGATGACCATGGACAACTGCAGAAGTCTGGTCAGAATGAAACAGGCACCAACTCTTTCTCAGGCTCGTTTCTCACTGTACATGTAAGAAGGATGCATCTTGAGCTCCTTCTCAAAAATCAGGCAGATTTTATTATGCAGTATTGGGCGGAGAAGTCTGACAGAGTCTGTCTACCATTTAGACCATCGTCCTTCACTCAGTGGGATCAGCAGGTGCCTTTCCTTGGAAATACTTCTGAATTCTGGCGCTACCCCCTTATAACGTGTGTGATTTCTAGGCAAATCAAATAGCTTAATAAACTATTATTATATTTAATAAATGTAATAAATTATATTTAATAAATATGTTTAATAATTATAAGTACATTATATTAACCATTAACTATAATATATAACTATATTATGTTATAACTATAATGTAATATATATTATTGTAAAATTTAATTTTTAATATTAATTTTTATTTAAATATTTAATATTATTGTAAAATTTTAAACCTATTTTCTCTGAGTCTTTGTTTCCTTTCCTTCATAAAGTAGGGACAAAAATTCTGCCTTCCTGCAAAGGTTGTTGAGGGAAGACTGAACAAGATAATGTATGAAGAGCTCAGCTCAGTGACTGGTACATAGAAAGCTCTTAGACAATAAGTATTAGTATGTTTAATTTTGTAAAACTATTGTGAAGCATTATAGTAGGTAAGATTTCCAAGTGGGCGCTTTAAAAGTTTCTAATTTTGAAAGTGATTTTTATTTTTTAAAATTTTTTAATCTATTTATTTGACAGAGAGAAACACAGCCAGAAAGGGAACACAAGCAGGGGGAATGAGAGAGGGAGAAGCAGGCTTCCTGCCGAGCATGGAGCCGGATGTAGGGCTCTATCCCAGAACTCTGGGGCCATGACCTAAGCCAAAGGCAGTTGCTCGACCAACTGAGCCACCCAGGTGCCCCTGAAAGTGATTTTTAAAAGGCATCACATGAATGAACAAAGATGGCGCGTGTGTGTGCACACACACGTGCACACACACACTGAGGAATATTATTCAGCCATCAAAAAGAACGAAATCGTACCATTTGCAATGATGTGGATAGAGCTAGAGGATATTAGGCTGAGTGAAATAAGTCAATCAGAGAAAGACAAATATCATAAGATCTCACTCATATGTGGGATTTTTAAGAAAATAGAGAGGCATCGGGGAAGGAAAGAAAAAGACACAATAAGAGAAAAACAGAGAGAAAAACCACAAGAGACTCAACTCTAGGAAACTGAGGGTTATGGGAGGAAGGTGGATGGGGGATGGGGTAACCGGGTGATGGACATTCAGGAGCGCATGTGATGGAATGAGCACTGGGTGTTTTATGCAGCTGATGAATCACTAAATTCTACCTCTGAAACTAATAATATGCTATATGTTAGCTAGTTCGAATTAAAAAATCAAAAAATTTTAATTTAAAAAATTTCTGGTTAAAAATAATAAAGTAAAATTGACCCACTTTTGCTAAAATAAAGAGAGAGAGAGAGAGAGAGAGAAAGAAAGAAAGAAAGAAAGAAAGAAAAAGAAAGAAAGAAAGAAAGAGAAAGAAAGAAAGAAAGAAAGAAAGAAAAAGAAAGAAAGGCATCGGACTGACTTGTGTGGAAGTGAGAAGAGGGTTCTGGCGCACCTGATGGGGCAGACCTACGGCTGCAGGTGGGACCACAGGTGGGACGAGGGAGAAGGAGCCGGTGGGGCTTACATGTAAGCGCTCAGAGAGGGAGGACTGGGCGTGAGGAGGGCTGAGGACTGAGTGAGCCTGGGCCCTGGGGCATCCTATCTGCATGGACCCCGCGTGAAGTCCACAGTGAGGACAAAGCCGGAGCGGGAGGAAATGCCTCATTTCCTGAAGGAGACTAGACGGCGGGGCTTGTCTGCAAGTCGTGAGCTCTGAGAGCCAGCGGGACTCAAAACCATTCATCATTTTGAAAGCAGACAGTGCCTTAAGGAGGAAACAAAAGTAATCATTGGAAAATTCTTCTCCTTGAACTGCAAGCATCGGGCACAGTTGCCGCAGAAGACGGGCTCTGAGTGCAGGTGCGGGAGACGGACCGTTCAGATCCACGGGACCCGAGGAAGTCCGCCGGGCTGACCGTCCGCACGCACGGTCAGAACCGTGCCCGTGATTTTAACCTTCATTTGCTTCCCTGTGGCCGCTAACAGGCAGAGCAGGGATAAAGCTTCTCTTAGGAACAATCTCTGGACCGGAGCCGGACCTCACGGCACAGCGCCCTCCAGCTGCAGCTCGGAAGGGCCGGCAGACCGACTGCAGCCCCGAGCGCAGTGTCCAGACTTCTCCCTGGACGTTACGGTCCGCTGCGGCCTTTCTGTGCCGTGACGCACGGAGGTTTGGCAGCGACCCCACGACGGGGAGGCTGTTGGTTTTTAACTGTGACGATCCCGTAGAAGACCTGGCTATGCAGCGGCAACTTCTACTCGGGAGAAAAATACGGGAAATATTTGGGAACGGTACATCCATTGATTTGGCTGTCTGATTTCTGGGTTTTTCGGGATTCAGATAGGAACGGTCAGATGAAAGTCTTTACAGAGATCCGGGTCCCCATTTTTGCTTGTTTTCTGCAGTGCTATGACTTGCACCGCAGGGGCTTCGGGGTGAGGATTTAATTCATGATCCTGGGTTTCCTTCGAAAGGAGATGAGTTCGTCTTCAAATCAGAAGGGCAGTCTCCTTTATTGTGAACTTGGCGACACCTGAACTAAGTCAAGTCTACCTTCTCCTTCATTCGCAGTGTCTGTCATGAGCTAGTGGGCTCGTCACTGGTGGTTTTGCCTCTTTAAGAACATACACGTCTCGATTCTTCTGTCGGCCCCCTCCAGCTCTTGCCCCTCTGCGTCAGGGGCCCTGACCTCCCACCCTCGGGCCAGGCCAGCTGTGCTTCATTGGCCCAGTGCGCGTCTCCTGGCGTTTGGCACATTATCAGACACACAATGAACATTTGCGGTATAATTACTTCAAGAGTTCCTAAGCAACTTTCAGATCCTGAGAGTCATTTTAAGTTCTGATTATAGCTGCCAAACTCAAAGACCTACCTCATGTTATCTGTAAAATGTTCTCCAAAAAGCCGCTTTAAGCGAGTATGTTGTCGTCAAGTCTCCGGCTCGCCATCAGGAATATTGTGTTCTGGTTCCTGCTCAGTGCCTTGTAGCTCTTCCACAAAGGAGTAACTTAATTTCTCCAAAACCCAAACCCCATAGAGGAGACAGGCAGAGCAGGGATAAAGCTTCTCTTAGGAACAATCTCTGGGCTGAAACAAAAGAAAACAGCAAAAGAAAATTGATCTTTCTAGAAATCAAAAACCAAAAAAGGTCACAGTGAATTATCTCCAGTCTAACGATGATAGAAAGAAAGAACAGATGTGTTCAAAGGAAGGACTGAGAGCTACTATTTGCACCAGTCGCTGGGCCTCGAGCAGCTTCCTGAGTAAACACTTTTCAGATCAATGACCTCTGTCTTGTGTCCATCAGTCGGGATATGAAATGTCAGCTCTCCGAAGGCGAGTAAGGTAAATCCGTCTGTAGGACTTGAGCCATTTCCAAAGGCTACCAGCTACCCCTCTTGAAGCTGAGTCAGTCATATAAACTATTGGACACCTACTGTATACCAGGCATCAGTCAGTCCACAACCTGCCAGAACTGGTCAGGACAGATGACAAAGAAATATAGCCAATGTGGTATTTCCTTGAGTTTCCGTATTGCTTTCTACAGAGGTCTCAGTTACGAAGGGATGAAACTCTCAGGGAGCTTGTACTAGAGTCCAGTTATCTCCACTATGCCAGTGACTCCGGGGAAAGAGACACAGGGTGCCTCTCCTGATGTCACCCTGATACTATTGAAAGCATGGCAGAAACCCATCATTTTGGAAGAACTAGAGAAGACACCAATTTATTTACTAAATAAGGGATGAGGTCTGGATGCAAACAGCTGACCCCAGCCCACACCAGCAACCCCTCAATCAGGCACTCCTTCATGATTGGCTCGACTCACCTTTTGTATTAATCTTAAAATCTGTGGATGTTGCTTTGCTTGAAGTCATTTTTTTCCTACTTCCTGTTCCTCTCTAGGAAACTGACCAGTTTGGTATTAATCAGTGTCCCTGATCGTAACCAGTGTCCTTTCTTGGACCAAATACTTGTCTGCTTTGGAGCCCTAAGGCGGTGAGGGAGGAAATAGAGTTAGAAGTTACCTCTGGGAATTTGGGGTCTGCTCCTGGGATGGATTTTGACATCCCAGTGTGGACCAGTTGGTCATGCTGAATCTCAGATACACCACTGAGAATCTGGTAGAATTTTCTAGTGAGTTTGAGATATATTGAAGTTTTTCCTCCACCTCTTAATTTTAATCAGGAAGACTGTGGACTGTGCAGACTTTTTCAAAAGAATATTGAGAGAACATATAAAATGCATGCTACTTAACATTCCTTGCCGGCACCATGATTTGCATAATTTTTGTTGATTTTAGAACCGTATTAATAGTAATGACCACTTCTCACAATGTTATTTTGAAAAAAGCTAGTAAAACCCCTTTCTTTTCTTGCATAAAAGAAGAAATGAATTCATGGAACAAATCCACACCATCGTTAGTGTGTCTCAGGAGTCCAGCCACAGATCTGAGAACTGGGCGATGGTCCCTAACCCATACTTACTCAGCTGAGCATTTTCTCCCTACTGCCAAATAAGCCCTTGTCCTCCACGTGCATGGGCCGGCTACCGAAGAAAAGACGGCATTTCTCCCAGAATCAAGTAGCTTCATTAGATATAGACCTCCCAGCCCTGAATTTCCCCCATATTGGAAGAAGGGGGGTTGACGAAGACAAAATGAGAAACTTCGATGTGTGCGAGCCGAAAAACCTAAAGTGTGTGTACGAGGTTCCATTGTTGCTGTGGCTTCTTTCTTTTTTAAGATTTTATTTATTTCTTTGAGAAAGAGAGAGAGAGAAGTGAGCCGGGGGGAGAGAGAACGGGAAGCAGACTCGGCACTGAGCGTAGAACCTGACACAGGGCTCGATCCCACCACCCTGAGATCATGACCTGAGCTGAATCCAAGAGTCGGAAGCCCCACCGAGTGAGCCACCCAGGGGCCCCACAGCTGTGGTTTCCGCGAAGCGTTAGTGATCCCTCCTCACTCTGCCGTGCCGTGAGTCGCACTGGCTCATTTTCTTTCCTCTTTAGTTTGCTGCTATAGGAATACCAAGCAATGCTTCGTTTTCTCACAAAATGATGTTTGCTGGGGCTCAGAGAAAAAAGCTCCCCTCTCAGTCCCCTGGGGAAGGCTAGTAATAAAGGGAAACTGTATGTGTCTTCTGTTGTCCATTTATGGAAAAAAAAGAAAGAACAGAATTGTCACTGTAATTTTTTTTTTAAGATTTTATTTATTTATTTGACAGAGAAACACAGCAAGAGAGGGAACACAAGCAGAGGGAGTGAGAGAGGGAGAAGTGATGCAGGACTCGATCCCCGGACTCCGGGATCATGACCTGAGCTGAAGGCAGTCGCTTAACCAACTGAGCCACCCAGGCGCCCCTATCACTGTAATTCTTAACAGAGTCTTCAAACATGTGCACACTTTGAATTCCTAAATGATCAATAATTTTTAAAAATGGAGTAGTGAATGAATAGTTTATTTGAAGTATTTTTCAATTGTCTTTTATAGTACATGTTTCAGTGAATTGTGAGCAAAATAAAAAGAGAAAAGCTGATCTGATTTTTGCCATCTATAGGAGGACAACTTTTTTGCACATCCTAGTTTTGAAATACATCCTTCATGTGTCCTCTAAGGACATACATCATTAAAATGGTATTTCTTCATAGCAAGAACTTTATGTCCAGTTAAAATACTGAGATTAATCCCAAATAAGTTTGTGTGTGTGTGTGTGTGTGTGTGTGTGTGTGTGTGTGTGGCGCGTGCGCAAGTTAAGGGACATTTTTTAAAATCCCAGAGTAAAGGCTAGCTGTAACAAATCTCAGTTTTAAAAATGAGATCAGCAGATATTTGCTCTCTCTTGGGGGCAGGGTTGAATTTTAAAAAAATCTTTGCCTTTCAGTTTCTGAATTTATAATAGGAAGTGATGAATTATCACCATTTTGCAGATGTTCAAAAGAAAACAGAGAGGTTAGCTGACCCTCCCTGCAGAGCAAGTTAAAGTCGGAGCCAGAAACCAAACAAAGGCAGCCCTCCTTCTCCCGTCAGGTTTTTGTTCTCATTCCCAGAAATATTCCAGTAGTATTGTTTTTGGTTTTGGATGTGCTGAGAACTCACCATTTAAGGAGTTTGAAGAGTTGGCGGTGGGGGTACGGAGATCCTAAGCAAAGGAGGGGACTTTGACATGATCTCCCTGGAGTGTGTCTGCTTCCCCCTCAGGCAGCCATGAGGCCGAGGATCAAACTTTGCACATAATGGTGGAAAAACTCCATTTTCCAACAAATGAAGGATTTAACTTCCTGTGCTTCCTCTACCAGGAGTCACCCTCAGCAATGCAGTCCCTCTTCCAGTGCTGAGGTCTGGGGCTAGCCCTGGGATCCACTGCATTGAATGCCGGCTCTCTGGGTGTGGTTGGTGGTCACTGGCCCCTCTGCCTTGTGGTCTCCGGACCACACTGTCCCCCTTTTCAGGCAGCCAAACGTTGGCTCACAGCTCAGTGACTCCCCTGCCCGCCTGAGCCAGTCCTTGAGGCCAAAGTGACAAAATCGGTGATGGATGTTCGATAACACAGCGGGGCCCAGCCCTGCAGCCCAGGAGGGGGTGGTCCTGCCCACGTGGTTTGGGTTAGGGGTAGGTTAGTAAACTCGGGGTGCTACAGGGGGTGGGGGGGTTAATGCTGGAGAGGCAGGCATCGCAGGCCCCTTACCTCCATGGCCAGTACACAGCACAGTGAAACCCCACCGTAACGTGCTCACTGGGCTCCAGTGCCTGAGTCCGTAAAGGGGATGGGTCTCCTTGTGTTTCTCAGTAGGGTTTCCAGTTACTAGGTTTGTTTTTAAGAACAAGATAATTTATTTACTTTCATTTATCATGCAAATGAAAATAGACCATCACAAATTCAATGTACATTACAAATGCAAAAGGATTGGTAAAACCAGAGAATAACACCAGCAGAAACCTAGACCAAGTCCATTCAGAAAGGCAGCGTCTAGCCTGCGTGGTGACCACCCTCCCATGAGGTTTCACAAGGGTAGCATCACAATGAATTGAACAGAGTCCCAAGTCAGTATAAGGCGGTCGATGCTGACTTTCAACCTCTCTGCAGTCTAGGTCCAAATGAATTTTCCAGATTTATTATTTTCCACTGGAACCTTCACTTGACTTTGACCTTTTCTTGAAAACACCTTGACTCTCACCTTTGACTGTGTGTCCCCCAGTCTGTCGCTGGAATGTTCCCCTTCCTCCAGCCCGCACAGCTGTGATGTTACTCTGAGATGGAGTCTGACTCCTCCCAGGCAGACTTCTCCAGGAGCTGCTGCCCACAGCCCTTGGAGCTGGCAGGCATTGCCTGGGGTTTTCACTCAGGTGTTCTCTTCCCTGCCGGGAGCTACGTTCACACCTGCCCCCACCTGCCCGCAGCCAACCTCTCACCGGTCCTCTTCAGCTCAGATCGCTGCAGGACCTTCAGGGTCACATTGACAGTACTGGCCTTCCTGACTCCATTCACTTTCCTCCAGATGTCTTCTGCTGGTTCTTGCCCCAGGTGGCTGGTGTCACCCATCAGCTGTCGGAACGTGAGTTACTTTCCACCCGGTCCTGCCCCAGGAGTCTCCCTATATTCACCCTGACCTGCTGGTCCTTCTGTCTGTGCCCCCAGCACCTCACCCCTTATGTTAAAAACATTTGTAGCTTTCATTGCTTTTTGTTAAAGTTAAAAACAAAGTGTGTGTTTTATAGAATAAAAGAAAAAACAGTTTAGAAAGTAAACTCGTGGATCCATGGGTCACAACCCAGACAACCCCCATGAGCACTTTACTTGTGCTCTGCTGTACAGACGGCTTCAGAGGCCGAGTCTCGGTGGTCCACAGGACGTTCTGTTGTAAGTGTTTTCCTTCGTTACTGAAATTTCTCCATTTCGTGTTTTTTTTTTACAGCCACGTAACATTCTATCATAATTCATTATCTCTCTAAATGTTTGGACATTTCATTTTTTTTGCTATTATAAAACGATATACTGTGAACAACTTTCTATTTAAATATTTGTTCACATCTCAATGTTTCAGACTAGATTCCTAGAAATAAAATTAATGGATTGAAATGAATGAATACCCTTACGGCTCTTAGTACTTGTCAAGGAAGGTGAACATGGTGTTCATCTCCCCTAGTGACCAAGAGAGTTTCACTTGGAATCATTTAAAATTTGCTGCCAGTTTGCTAGGTGGGAAAGCTCATTTTCTCATGTTTCAGTCCTTAACTAATGAAGTTGAATGCTCGTTCTTTACTGTATCCAGTATTTTCCTTGTGGCTCCGCCCTTTGCCCGTTCCTGTGGGGACGCGGACGGAGACATCGTCGCACGGGAGCTCCTTACCCATCGTACTTTCTTCCATTTATAGTAAACGCATTTTCCCACGTGGTTCTTTGCTTTCTAATTTTGATGAGTTTCTTGTTTACAGTAACATGTAATTTTGTCTGAGTCTTTCACAAGTTTCCCTGAAAACCTGAAGGGCGAAGGGCAAAGTGTTTGAAGTCTTGTTTGCAGATGACGGCAAGATCAGATTGTCTTCGAGAAAGGTCTCTGGGGCTGCTTGGTGGGGATGGGTTGGAGGAGTGCAGGCTTAGATCGGGGTGCAGAGGAGAAGATGCTAGTGGGCCCACAGCATCCTTGCCTCCCACAGCTCCGTTGCCTTCCATCTTGTCGCCGTTGACGACTGCTTCCTCCTGTAGACAAGCCCCCCGGTCTGTGCCTCGGCAACCTTCCCCCACGCTCACATCCCCACGTCTTGGTTGGGGATCCTTTGGTCACCTCTTCATTCACACTTCAGTTCACGTCCAACAGTTGCACTCACAAAGGTTTGTCTTATTTCTGAGTTCTGGAAGGCCTTGCCCTACACACCTCCATATTTACATGTCTGCTATCAGCATTTCGTTAATATACTATATATGCACTCATTTCTCTTTGCTTAAGGGTCCATAGTGAGGTGGTTTATGACTGATTCTCATACGATGAAGTATTTGTGAAACACAAGCAAGAATGCAGGACTCAGCAGCTGAGGAGCCATGAATGAGAAAATGCTGCGACCGGGAGACCAGGACCTGCCACGTAGGCAGCTCTGGCCTCCAGTTAAGCCCGGAGCGCGGCTTCCTGCCCAAGTTAAACGGTAAATGGAGGCAGAGACTAGCCGACGTTGTCAGAGGGGACCATACGCCCTTGCTTCCTCATGACATAAAACGGATTTTCTAGTCTTTGGTTCTGGAAATACGTGTATGCCTGGGCTCCGTGCTGAGTCCCCGCGCGCATCCTCCACGACAGCCGGGCGACAAGGCAGGGTGCGTGCCGAGTGTGGCTTCCTTGCGTGCCCTTTAGGAAGCAGAAAGCAGGGAAGGTGCAGAAAAACTACCAGTGTGGGGGGCGGCCTCAAATCGGGGACCCCCAAGGGACGCATGCTGCTTCCCAGCACGGTCTGATTTAAATATTCTCTTATGACCAGCAATTTCATGGAGTTTCAACGTGCGTGCTATTTCAGGGCATTTAGAGGTTATTAAGCTGTCACCACATTGTGGGATTTGTCGCTTACAGGTATGTGGCTGAGGCTCCGTGTCCCTGGGGCCTGGGCGGGGGGCGGGGTGCAGCAGATCCCCCAGTGTGGTCCTGAGTGTGTCAGGGTTTTATTCGTGTGGCTTCTTCCTTATAAACTGCCGTTACTTGAACTTCATCATCACCTTTACTTTGGGGAATGGTGGGGTCCGGCCCAGGGATCGTCGCTAAGACAAGCCTGTGCTGGTCTCAGGGAAGCAGCAGCCAGAACAAAGCCTCTCTCCCGGCCCCTCCATCTGGCTCGTTCAGGACCCTTCTGGATGCACGCCGCCCACGGCTTGGTGCCGTCGAACAACTGACAGCCTACTCACACGGGAGGTGGAAGGAGGTGGAAGGAATCACGAGATGGTTTTCAGATGCTTTAGGGAATTGTTTTTTCCATAACCCAGCCACCTTATCCCTCCCCCCCACCTCCCGGGAATTCTTTTTTATAACAGGACATCAGGAATTTAAGCTCTCAAGGAAACATATTTGTTGGTTCCCCACAAATGCCTTTCCCCAGGAACGTGGGCGTGGGTGAAGTCGGGGAGCCGCCGGGCCTCTCGCCTCCCCAGCGTGGCTGTGGGACCCAGCCCTGCTCACGGAGCTGGGGGCCGCTCACGCCCAGCACGCCGCTGCAGAGATGCTAGTGAGCACGGGAGAGAAGAGTGGGTCCTCTGGTGAGCACCCGACATGCAGAATCACAGCAGAAAGGAAGGGAAGTTTCCTTAAAAGCAAACAAAACCCTGGTAGCCGTTCGATACATCACTTTGGTTCTCATTTGTCTGTGGACACAGCCACCTGCAGAGAGTGACACGGGGCTCCTGTCCTGCACCTCTGTCACCACCCCCCCACAAAGCCAGTGCTGCCTCCAGGCCCTTCTCACCCGACCCCTGCCACCCTTCTGTGCCTGGAGGACAGTGGTGGCCTTTCTCCGGCCTCCCTGCCTCTGTCCTCTCCCCTTTCCAGCTCCCCGTCTGTCCTCTGCACGTCTGCCACAGTGATCAGGGGACAGGGCTGTGCAGCATGCCCTTCTCGGTGCAGCTCCTTCCCTTTACCTGCTCT
>PITA01014107.1:0-48516 GCA_004023965.1 Spilogale gracilis | reverse complement strand
ATCGCTAGGGTTGGGACTCAGATCTCCAAGCCTTCGGTTATCACAGACACAAGTGTGGAGAGGACCTCTAGGCCGTGGGGACGGCAGCCCCAAGGTCCCCACATTCACCCCAGGGGCTTCCTTCTCTCCTTAGCAACAGAAAGAGGCTCTGTGCAGTCACCCACTCAGCCCAGCCCAGCGTGGCCCAGCCTCAGTCTGAGAGTGGGCCTATCTGTCCATCACACTGAGTGTGCTGCGCTGATGCGCTTGGTAAGTTTTTACCTGAATGCCAGACCTTTCACTGTTGCTGGGTTAAATGCATAAATGAAACGGTCAAACACAAAGACCACACCGGTCTTGTTAGGATAGAAAGTGAATGCCCCCTTGCCGAGAGCACCATCTGAAGTGACTCTGGTCTGTGAGTTTATGTAAATCAAGCTTCTATTATTGGCCCTCGAAATGGAAACCAAGGCAGCCCAGCTTTTTCTTTCTACTTTTATCAGTCCTTTCCCTCCACGAAGGGAGCAAAGAGAATTGTCATCGCCCTGAACCCCGGGAGCCCCTGTTCCCCCCTGTGGAGGGAGATCTGGGCCCCAAGAGCATCTGGGCAGCAAGGAGCTGGCCCTTCGGCCCCGGGTAGTGTCCACAAAATTCCTGGTGGCCGTGGACAAAGTGGCGCCCCGGGGACCGCACCAAGGCTCTGTAGGCCTTTACTTACCTCAAACCCAAGACTTTGCATGAAAGCTTGTTTGGAAAAAAAAAAAAAAGAAAAAGAAAAAGAGGCCCTAAACTATGGTGGTCGTCATGCCATGGAGAAGGTGGCACAGATGAGGAAAGGTCCATTGGCGTCTGTGCAGCCAGAAAGCTGTTCTGGAAGGTTGCTGATGCTTGTCTAGCCCACTGACGGTTCCGTTACGGGGGCCCCGCCTGTGCGCGCTTGGAGGTTTTAGTGCTATTCCTAGCCTCCGCCTACTAGATGCCAGGGGCACCCCCATTCGTGGCCACCAAAAATGTCCCCAGACACTAAGGTCCCCTGGAAGGCAAACCAAAACGGACCCCGGCCAAGAACCACTGGTCTAGAGAAGAATACGCCTAGTGGTCAGAAAGTTAAGGATTCCTCGGAAGGGTCTGAAGGGAGCACATGCTGGCTGGTTCCACTACTCTGCTCACTGAGCCGTTTTCTGATGGCGGAGCGGTTCCCAGAGCCAGTGTGCCCGCCCAGCGGGGCAAGGGTGACGCACCAGGCTGGTGGAATTTCCATCTCGTCAATCCTTTCCTCTACACCCCCCACCCCCTGACGGCTAGCCCTACACACTCTTCTTGAACAGGGGATGCTGCCAGGACACAGCCTCCCTCCCAAACCTCCTCGGAGAGGCAGCTTTGTTCCCTCCCGACCTGTCTGGAAGGATTCTGTATGGGCAGCAAGAGGGCCAGCGGGACGCTCTTAGAAAGGTCTTCTGCATCAGATCAACCCCAGGATCTGCCTGTAGCTCCTTCCAAGCAGAGACGTATGCAGGACGAATGCAGGACGAATGCAGGACGAATGCAGGGCCTGGCTCTGCGTCCCCTAGAAGCTCCAGATCTGACCAGGCACTGGCAGCACCTTTGAGGGCCTCCCTGCTCTGCGTCCCCTAGAAGCTCCAGATCTGACCCAGGCACTGGCAGCACCTTTGAGGGCCTCCCTGCTCTCTGGAAATCCCGCTTTCCCAAGTGGCCTTTCCGTCTGGCTCAGCTTGCCCCTGTGGATCTGGGTCCTACCCTCTACCCTCTCCTTCTGACTCTCCCTTGAAACCATATTTTGATGCCCCTGGGCACAGGAGTCTGGCCAGCTCCCCTGCACCCCAGACCCCCAGCTGGGTCTGGCAGGAGCAGGAGGCCGTCTGACACTGGAGGGCAGCCCGGCATTCAGCCTGCAACCCGAGAGTGGCCGCCTTCTCAAGGGAGGGGGTCGTTCAGCCAACAAGCAGTAGGTTTCTGGTCTGCTTGTGCACGAGGACTCCGGTGCTCAGCCCCTCCCCCTTGGAGTCGACGTCAACCAACTCCTTGAATCTAGAAGTTGGATTCAGTGTTGGATCTCCTGACCTGTGTCCCAAGCTTGTCCGTGCTTCCTGCTCATGTCCTAAATTCATTTTATTTTTGTAGGAAAATATCCTGGGCAAAAAAAGTCTAAACACCAGAGGTAGACTCTTATCCAGGATGGCTTTCTTTCCTTCGTTCCTTCTTCCCTTCCTTCCCTCCCTCCTTCCCTTCTTCCCTCCCTCCCTTCCTTCCTTCCTTCCTTCTTTCCTCCTTTCTTTCCTTTCCTTCCTCCCTCCTTTCCTTCCTCCCATTTTCCCTTCCTTCCTTCCTTTTTAAAATTGGGGTGAAATTCACATAACACAAAATTAACCATTTTTAAGGTGACTATTCCGGTATGTTCTGTGCGTTCACAATATTACGCAACCATCACCCTATCTAGTTCCAAAACATTTCCACCCCGCCAAGAGGAAAGCCCCAACCCACAGCAGTCACTCCCCGTCTGCCCCCAACCCCAGTTCCTGCCAACCCCCAAACTGCTTCTGTCTCGGGATCTTCCTGTTCTGGAATTGAAGGGAGGTTGCCTTCTACACTGACTTCTTTCACTCAGCATGATGTTTCTAAGGCTCATCCGTGCTGCCGCATGGATCAGAACTTCGCTCCTTTTCATGCGTGAGGACTATTCCATCGTGGGGCCAGACCACGCTTACCTTATCCCTTCATCCACAGCCGGGCGTGCGGGCTAGTTCTGCCTTCTGGTTATCACGAAGAGCGCTGCCTGTGAGCTGTGCGTACACAGAGCATTAGAGTCCCTGTTTTCCGTCCTTCCGGTAGGCATCTAGAAGTGGGATTTGCTAGGTCATATGATCATTTTTTAACTTTTTGAAGAATTGCAAAACAGGCATTTTCTTAAGGTGCTTGATCAATGTCGGTTTCCTTCTTCCCCCTCGGGCCCTTTCACATGCCAGAAGTCACCCCCGAGACCTTCATTGCCTACAGAGTCCTGGAGGTTTTCCCTCGAGGCCGCAGGGTGGTCATAACGTGCCACGCACCCAAGGCACCCCCGCCCATCACCTACTCCCTCTGGGGGAGCCAGGGCACCGAGGTCGCCAAGAAGGTGGTGAAGACCGCAGAGCCGGCCTCCTTCAGTGTCAACGTCACACTCAAGTCCAGGCCAGACCTGCTCACTTACTCCTGCCAGGCGGCCTCCCCCTGGGGCCCGCACTCTGCCAGCACCAAGCTGCAGCTGTACTGGGAGCTGTGGACCGGTGAGTGCACGCTGGGGGCCGGGGGTGGGGCAGGGTCTGGGCTAGAAGGCAGGAGGCTGGGGCCCTTAGGCCTGCGCCCAGAAGAGTGTAGCTCCTGGATGGGCCCCAGGTCACCGTCTCCTGGCGGGGGCCTCTGGGGCCGGCGGAAGTGACCAGGGCCTGGGCCCCATCAGTTGAGCTCTGCCCTCGTGCTGATAAAGCGATGCGCACTTGTGCTCCATCCAGTTTGATCTTCAGCTGGAGGGCGGGGTTCGTGGTTCCTGACCTATATAAGGCTCTTGGTGATTGAGGATGTTGCCCCAGGGGCGCCTGGGTGGCTCAGAGGGTTAAGCCTCTGCCTTCAGCTCAGGATCTCAGGGTCCTGGGATCGAGGCCCGCATCAGGCTCTCTGCTCAGCAGGGAGTCTGCTTCCTCCTCTCTCTCTGCCTACTTGTGATCTCCCTGTCAAATAATATAAAATCTTAAAAAAAAAAAAATGTTGCCCCAGGCCAGTATCAAAGGCTGGTTTCAAACCCCACTCTGTTCCGCTCCAAAGCCTGTCCCCGATCTTAATTCAGGTGCCCTTCCGGATGGAAGCATAAGTGTGGTTAGTGGGGACGGGGGGGGGGGGTTGGAGGGTGCTGCCCAGGCCCGTGTTGCCCTGCCCCTGCCCCTGAGAGGCCAGCCTAGTGAAGGAGGGCCCAGGGCCTGGAGCCCTATCTATGGTCAAGGTTCAAGTCTTGACGCTTAGAGGCTGTGGGTCTTGGGCAATTCACTCAACCTCTGTGGGTCTGGTTGCTTCTTCTGCAAAACAAAAATAATAATAGTCCCTAGCCCAGAAGGGCAGGAAGGATTCCGCTGAAACTTCTAGTAGGTGGTCAGTATGCCACGAGGGGTGGTGGTTGTTACTAACCTGTAAGGCTATTTATAGCATTATGGCTGAAGGCCCCGGGGGATTCTAGAATCTAGATTCTAGTTAAGTGACAATTCTTGTTCAGAAGGAAGTATTCCAGTAAAAGAGCCAGCACCGAAAGACTATAAATAGGGTTGTCATATAAATTCTGCACAAGACACAGTCAGTCATGCTAACAAATTATTCACCATTCACCTGAAATTCAGATTTAACCAGGCATCCCGTATGTATTTTTATTTGGTATATCCGATAACCCAGAATATACCAACTGTGGAATTGTGTAGCACACACTGCCAGGGCAGAAGCTCAGAGGAGAAATGGAGGGAGTATCAGGAAGGCTGCCTGGAGGAGGGGCAGTAACAGTTAATGACACTCAGGCTTCCAGGCTCAGTAGGCACTTTGTAACAGGGAATTTGCTGGGGGGAGGGTGTGAGCGTCACCCTGCCACAGGTGCTAACGTCCTCCTCCCTACTAGAGCCCGTGTCCCAGCCGCAGGCCAACTTCACCTTGCTGGATGGAGGATCCGGCCCCAGGGTAGAGGTTTCCTGCCAGGCGTCCTCAGGGAGCCCACCCATCACCTACAGCCTGGTCGGCAAGGACAGGTCTGTCCACCTGCAGCAGAGACCAGACCACGGTCAGCCGGCCAACTTCTCCTTCGCCCTCACCGGCACATCCATCTGGCTCCAGTGCCGGGCTCAAAATGACATCAGCGTCCGGTACAGCCCCCTCCAGCTGGTGCCCCCAGGTGAGAGGGCCCCTTGGTTCCAGAGGGGCAGCTGGCACTTCCGGGTAGGGCGGTGGGAGGTGGGAGAGCAGGGAAGGGCGCTGTGGAGGGGGCGAGCTTTGCCACGGCTCTCCCTCACAGGACAGCTGCCCCAGGGCGCCATCGTGGTGCTGGCTGGCAGTTTCACCTGCATCGGAGCTGTCGCCTCCTGGTTGCTGGGCCAGGCCTGGAGGACCAGGTAGGAAATGGGTGCAGGATGTGGGGGACAATGAAGATGGCTGGTGGCCTGTGTGGGGCACCATGAGCCCAGCTGGAGGCAGCCGGTGGGTGTGTCTGTAAGGCCAGGGTTGCCGGCAGGGCAAACGAAGGGCCATATGGTCCCTGCATGACTTCATAAAGTTCACAGTGTCAAGCGCCTGTAAGGGTTTGCACATCTCTGGCTTCGACCCTCACCAACACCCCTAGCAGCCCTGGGGAGGAGCCACCTGGCCTCTGGGTGGGGCGTTTGCCTGGCTCCCTGAGGGGTCCGGGGAGGGACGCCCAGAGTGGGGATGATGCCCTCCGGGGATCAGGGCAGATCATGAACTGCTGCTCTCTACCGCAACCACAAGGCGGGTGACATAGGCTTCCGGGATGGTGACACGAGGCAGGGCCACACCTCCTGGGGTCCCCTCTCCAAGGCTCTCACTTCGCTGACTTATAAAGTGACAAGGGTCTTTGTGTCCTCTGTCGTCCCCACCCCCCACAGCCGTCTCCTGTGCCCCATGAACGTCTCACCTCCCTGTGCCTCTGAGATACTTCCATCTCCTGGTTGCCTTCCTCCCTCGCTGGCCAGGGTTCTCAGTGGCCATTGTCTGTCCTTGGTCCTCCTCTTGTCTCACCTCTGGGTCCCTCCCTCCCATCTCCAGAGGCCAGACTCATGGGAGAGCCGTGCCCCTTCTCTGAGCCTCTGTGTTCCCTTCTGTAAAATGGGATATAGAGACCAGGCTCTCACTCATCGTGTGACCAGGGGCCAGCGCTTGTCCTCTTGGTGACTCAGTGCCATCCCCCTTCATTTAGTGGGGTGACTAAGCTTTACACCCCTTCTGCTGCCCAGGGCACTGATGCGCTTGGCACCATAAAACTCCCAGAGGCCTCGCGAGGGGGTGGCTGCGAGGTGTGTTTGCCTAACCTGGAATCTTAAATCCTTCGTCATCAAGGTTGTGACCAGAAGAGGCAAGCTTGACAGAGTCCCCTCAGGAGGGCCCTGGTCTTCGTCCACGATGGAAGGATCCACCACCTGAATGAAGAAAAAGCCTGCCAGTCCTGGTTCTTGGAGCCTAGTGCTCTTCCATGCTCGCACATGATGTTAGGCTGGGGATTTTAGGATGGGGTGGGCTTGGTGGAAGGGGAGGCCCACAGGAAGGGGGACGCTCCGTGTGGTCCCTGTCCTCACCCCTCAGCTGCTTGTCAACATCCACGAAGATCTGGGGAGAAAAGGCCCAGCTGCACCAACCCACCTGCCCCACAGCTGTTCCCCTCTTCCCTGGAGTGCCTAGTCCTCTGGCCCCACCTACTCACCTGTCACTGTCCAGCTCCTCTGGGAGGGCTCTGAGCCCTCCCCCTGGCCAGCACCCCTTCATTAATCCTCACCTGCAACCAGCAAAAAGTGTCTGGAGTTTTTCTCTGCCAATCAGTTTGAGACCCCTAGGGAATGCACCCCACCCCCACCCCACTCAGTCTTCCCTTTCAGATGCTCCAAACCATTTGGGGGTGGGTTGGGGGAGGAGAATTTGATTAAACCCTGTGCTCTGCCTGTCACCCTGGAAACTTTTGTTTCTGTCCACACACCGTCTTGGGCATGGAAGTCTGAAGTCATACATACTTGGGACTTGGTGCAGCCGGGGAAGATTTGGGTGGGGGGGGGCGCGGCTCGATGCCACCCCAGGCTTAGCTCCAGAGAGAAGCAAAGAATGACAGGTCAGTCAGGGAGAGCGTCCAGGTGCGGCCGAGGGTTTTGGATGGAATGGGGAGACAAGAGAGGGTGCTTATGAGCCTGGGTCCTGGGCAGGTGAGGCCCAGACAGGCTTCGGGGGAGCTTCCGGGAGAAGGCGGCGGGACGGGAGGGGCAAAGTGTGGGTGGGGCAGAGGGGCGGGCCCTCCGTGCCTCCTCTTCCCGAGCGCTCTCTGGCCCCTTCCGCCAGCAGGGGGACGCGGCCCCCGCCACGAGGTGGGCTAGCCGGCCGTCCGCCCCCGGAAGGCAGGCCCCTCCCGCTCTACTCGCCGCTGGCGGCGGGCCGCACTTTGCCCTCGGTCCCTGGGACCGCGCTGGCCACGCCCCGGGGGCGGGGCGGGGTGGGTGGCTGGGTCCCAGCGGTCCGCGGCGGCGGCGACGACAGCGGCGGGGCGACGGCGACATGGAGAGCGGGGCCTACGGCGCGGCCAAGGCGGGCGGCTCCTTCGACCTGCGGCGCTTCCTGACGCAGCCGCAGGTGGTGGCGCGCGTCGTGTGTCTGGTGAGCCGGCGGGGGCGCCGGGCCGGGGCCGGGGTGGGGGTTGCGGCGAGCCTGCGAGCGCGACAGGTGGCGGCGGCCGAGGCCGGGAGGGGGCGGGTGGCGCGCGTGGGGCCGGCGAGAGGGCTCAGGCCCCGTCGGCCCCCACCCACGGGTCCCAACTTTGCCTACCTTCCCCTGGACCCCGCCGCCCGCCCTCCCGCCGGGTCTGAACGCGGGGTGGCCCGGAGGCGCCGCGGGGAGCAGGCCTGTCGCCCTGCTGGCGGTGGGAGGAGCTTGGGGCAGCTCCAGGACAGGTGGCCGGCGTGCTGGAACTCCGTGCTGGGGGAATTCGTCGGGAAGGGGCTTTCCCAAGCCACGTGAAGTAGGGGGGCAGTCTGGCTCCCAGAAACAGCATCTCCCTTCCGCTCTGGAGCCGACCGGGCGGCGGGTCGGCTTCCCCACCCAAGATCAGGTGACCTGAGGCTGTACCCTTCCCAGTGAGGTAGAGGAGCCCTCCAGCACGGGCGGGGCGGGGGGAGAGCGTTGGGGGGAGGTCACAGGCTCTCGGACAAGCAGTCACCAAAGTTGGACAAGTGGGCAGGGAGAGGGCTGGGACTGAAGTGCCCACGCCATGCCTTCTTGGAACTGGAGCCATCTGAGGGGGCCCTAGTGGCACCCATGCCCCCTCCGTGCCCCCTCGTGGGGGTCTTTTCCAAGGGGCAGGTGCCCCGTGTGTCGAGATGGCTGTGCCAGGAGTGGGGCCTGGCACACTGCTCCCAGCATCCGCGAGTTCCGGCTTCATCTCCAGCTGGGGGCGGGGCTTGTGACTGCCAGCTCCGGAGCCTGCCGAGGGGGGCCTTGTTCCTGCAAGGCAGGGCAGGGAGCGGAGAGGCCTGGGCCCCTCCCACTGAGAGCCAGGTGTCCAGGCCTTCCTGCATCCCTACATCTGATGACATGGGATGGTCCCCTTGAAGTTTAGGGAGGAGACGAGGTGACATGAGGCTGTTCCCAAGAGCCTGGAGCCCATCCCAGAGTTTTGGCTGGCACGCCCCCTTGGATCCCCGACTTGGAGCTGCGGGATTCGGAGTATAGAACTGTGTCCACAGGGCCTGCCAGTCAGAGTAGGGTGCCCTATGCACACAGGACTCACTTATGGGCAGGAAGCAGGCTGGGGTTCCCTCAAAGGGGAGACCCATGATACCTAGAGGCCATCCATCAGTCCTTGCAGGAAGACTGTTGGCCCAACCGGGGAAGCCAGGCTGGAGAAGGAAAGAGTTGGAGGGGACACCAGAAAGTGGGCGTCTGGGACCACGTGGCTTCCACTAAGAGCACACTGGCGTGTCTTTCCTCAGATGGTGGGTGAGGGAGTTCTCCATCACTGAGGTGTTCAGGCAGAGGCTGGGCGCTAGAGAGGTGACTCAGGCAGAAGATGATCGGGGTGAGGCTTCAAGCCTGACTTTCCGTGACTTTGTGGCCCATCGCCTACTGAACCACGATGACTCCTCCCGGCAGGCAGCTGGGGCCTGGCAGTCCCCTTAGGAGATCCCCGTCTCTTCCCCACCAGCCACGCCCCTGCTGATGGCCTGGGAGAAGGGGGTAAGGAGAAGTGGGGACTGTGACCAGGAGGCAACTTGCTGATTGATTCATGTCCCAAGTTCAGAAGGGGCCACAGCGCCTGACCCCCCCCAGAGGGAAACAGCAGCTGTGCAAGAGCCCAGGGTCCCGATCATGTGTGCCCCCCTGCGGGCTGTCTGCCTGCCGACCACTCAGCCCTTCCCCACCTGGCCCCGCAGGTCTTTGCCTTGATCGTGTTCTCCTGCATTTTCGGCGAGGGATACAGCAACACCCATGAGTCCAAACAAAGATACTGCGTTTTCAACCACAACGAGGATGCATGCGGCTATGGCAGTGCCATCGGGGTGCTGGCCTTTCTGGCCTCAGCTTTCTTCCTCGTGATTGACGCCTATTTCCCCCAGATCAGCAATGCCACTGACCGCAAATACCTGGTCATCAGTGACCTGCTCTTCTCAGGTACTGCTTGCAGAGCCCCCATTCTATCTGGGGAGGTGAATAGAAGCAGACTGTGTCCCCCAAAGTCCTGGAGCTCTGGGATTGCAGGGCCTCGGCAAACAACCTAGGGTGGGGGGCCGGGAGCAGCCCGGGGTCCCCGGCCCTACTCGGGGATTTCTGTCCGCCTGCCGAAGCCCACCGGCACCGAGTGATGGTCACAGGGCTCTGGAGCCAGGCGCCGTGGTCCCCACCCTAGCTTCTGCATCAGCGGCCTTGATACACCTGGAGGCTCCTGGCAGATCCCTTCCCCAGGGCCTCACCTGCACCCCCCATCACGGGGGCCCTCCTGACCTTGCCCTCCTGGCCTTCTTCCCAGCTCTCTGGACCTTCCTGTGGTTCGTTGGTTTCTGCTTCCTTACCAACCAGTGGGCAGCCACGAAGAAGGAAGATGTGCTCGTGGGGGCCGACTCCGCCCGGGCAGCCATCACCTTTAGCTTCTTCTCCATCTTCTCCTGGGTAGGTGGGCCGGGGCGGACGAGGGTGGCAGCGTCTTTGGGGAAGGGTGGTGGAAGGCTGAGGAACCCGAACCTCGGGGCTCCCTGCAGGGAGCACTGGCCTCCCTGGCCTACCAGCGCTACAAGGCGGGAGTGGACGACTTCATCCAGAACTACGCAGACCCCACTCCAGACCCTAGCACGGCCTACGCCTCCTACCCTGGAGCGTCTGTAGACAGCTACCAACAGCCGCCCTTCACCCAGAACGCTGAGACCACCGAGGGCTACCAGCCGCCCCCCGTGTACTGAGCTGCAGCTGGGGATGGTAAGGGAGGCAGAGCGGGCGCTCCGGGGGGGCCTCCCTCCTGTCCTGGACTCCTGCCACGAGCCTTGCCTCCCGGAGCTGTGGCCCCCTCCTCCGGTCCAGTGCCCGTGGGAGCCACCGCCCAGGCTGGAGAGCCCCTGTGCCCCCCTCCCCGGCTGCTGGTGCAGAGCCCCAGCCCGAAGTGCCTCTGCCCCAAGGGCCTCACCTAGCACTCCTCAAGGGCATTTTTTAGAAAAGGGTTTTTAAGTCAGATAGGGTTTGTTACTGCTTTTCAGGATCCCCACCCCCACCTGAAACAGCTAGCCGGCTGACAAGGTGTTTTGACAAGTGCCTTAGCTTCTCCCCAGCCCAAGGGAGCCAGGCTCAGGTCCAGGCCGCGGGGGCCACGGTGGCTTGGGGTTCTGTGCCAAAGAGAGGCTGCGGCCCTTCCATCGGCTCCGCTGCTGGTGCTGGGCCGGGCCCCCTTTCCTGCTCACTCAGGTTTGTTCCCCACCTCCTGGCGCTGTCGGGCCCGCAGCACCCCTCCTCTGCTCTGGGAGCCCGCAGCCCCTGAGCTCACTGCTGTCATGTCTGCTCGCTCTGGGATCTGGGGTCCCTCCCATGCCTGTACCTCTGGGTGGATGCTGGCCTGCTCACCGCAGCAGTGCGGGGGAGCACTCTCTTCTCCTTGTTCCCACCCCTTAGCAACAGGGAGGGGCTTTGCCTGACCGGAAACACCCAGCTTTATGTAAATACTCTGCCACTGTTAGGTGCGGGGGGGGCGCACCCACACCACCTGGGCTGTTCTGAATGTAGTAAGAAGCCTTGGGGTGGGATGACAGATCTTGGTTCTAGTAGACTGATTCCAAGACACAATAAATGTTTTTCTCATTCATAATCTCCATTGTCATTCGTTGGGCCTCAGGCCAGGGGTCAAAGAGAAATTCCAGTCTGGGGTGCACCCTGGGAGGGGGGTGCTTTATGAGCTTGCATTCAGTCTGCCCCTCTGGTATGCCCGGGGCACACACTCCCTTGTCTGGGCTCTCATGCCTCACACTGCCGTCCTTCAACATCTTAAAATAGCAGCTGTGCTCTGCTTGTAAACAAGGCGGTTTCTTTGGACTGCCTCTGCCACAGGCCGTGCTGTGCCCTTGCTGGAGTTGGGGTGGGGGCCTCTGGGGGCTCCCCCACCGAATGCCCCTTCCTGGTAACCCTCTCTTTCCCAACCCCGCTGGCAGAGTGAGGAGTGCCCTGGCAAGGCCCAGTCCTCTGCTTCCTGCAGCCAGAGCTTAGCACCTCTGGAGCGCATCCTGGCGTGCCCTGCCCCGAGGGAGCGAGCCCACCTCTGGTGGGAGACCAGGGTCCCTGAAGCATCTCATTCCCCTTTTGGAGCAGTGACAGCAGGGACTGTCAAAAGTAGGCCTGTTTGGAAAACCTGAGGGGCAACTAATGGGGCTCTGGGAACACCTCCCTATGCAAGCTGGAGTAGAACAAAGGGGAGAGGCAAGCCAGGGCGAGGAGGCCCCCCCAGAACCCTGACCCCATCTGCACCGGGTGAGGGGAGACGGGGCTCACCCACCCCAGCGGATTCTTGCTTCCATGCAAGCCGCTGACAGCCCATTTTGCAAGGTAGAGCTGAGCTAGTCTTCTGGGCGCCTGAGCTATCAAGTGTCTGTTTCACAAACAAAACCTGACCCCACAGCCCCAGCTGGCAGCCCTCACCATAGTCTTGTCTTTCCATCCTGGGCCCCAAGCTCCTCCATCCACCCATTTTTGTCCTGAAACCCACCCAGACAGAAGAGCGAGCATATGTTCGTCCTAGGACAGGGTTCATGGTCGCTTCTCAGAGTGGTGTGGCTAAGACACTAGTACTACTAGAAAAGGATCTGGAACGAAATTCCTACCCGTGTCACATCAGAGTTGTCTACAGTGAGACCCAGGGTGTCCCAGGCTATTAAAGACAAATGTGCTTTCAGGGCGCCTGGTGGCTCCATTAGTTAAGTGTCTGACTTCTGCTCAGGCCATGAGCTGTGTCCTGAGATCAGGCTCCCTGCTCAGCGGGGAATCTGCTGGTCCCCTCCCTTTGGCCATCCTCCCGCTTGTGCTCTGTCTCAAAAATAAAATCTTTTTTTTTTTTTTTTTTTAATTTTATTTACCTGACAGAGAGAAACACAGCGAGAGAGGGAACACAAGCAGAGGGAGTGAGAGAGGGAGAAGCAGGCCTCCCGCCAAGCAGGAAGCCCGATGTAGGACTCGATCCCGGGTCTCTGAGATCATGACCTGAGCCAAAGGCAGTCGCTTAACCAACTGAGCCACCCAGGCGTCCCTCAAAAATAAAATCTTAACAAAAAAAAGACAGCTGTGCTTTCACCAACCAGTAAATTTTAATATGAGTTATTAATTCGCATGCTACTACAGAGTCATAGACCCTAACCCTAGCCACCTCTGCCCCTAACACCCCCCAACTTTAAAAGATAAGACCATGGGACCTGAGCCCCCTTGGTAAGAGTCTCCCAGTGAGAGAAGCTGTGATTCAGGAGAAAATTATCACAGTGGTGGGGGGAAGTAAGGAAGCAGAGGGACCCAAGTCCATCCACCCTTGGTGGCCAGGAGTCGGTCCCAAGCAGAGACAGAAACCTTTGCATGGACCAAGGCTCAGGCTAAGCGGCAGGAACTGGCCCACGGACTTCCCAGTGAGAACAGAAACTCAACAGCCAAAGCCACAAGGGGGAAGAAGCCTTGGGCGCCCACGTTGCCGCAATGTGTGGTTCTGCCCCTCACCCCCCAGGACGCCCGACCCTGAGCTCAGGAGTGGACCCGCAGCCGGGAAGGGAACCAGGGAAGGGGGAAACAGGACGGGCAGACCACCAGCCCGCGACACGCACTGCGGGAGGCAAAAAGGCCCATCTTCGCCCGGCCCCCCACTTCCTCCTGGCCCCCGACTTCCTCCTGTCCGAGGCCTGGGCGACGGCCAGCAGGAGGGCGGTGTCCCGCTGGGGACGGGCGGCCAGCAGGGGGCGGCCGCGGGCCGGGGAGCCTCAGTTGGCAGGGCTGCACTGCAGGACCTGATGGGGAGCGAAGAGCTTCCGGGCTCCCGCCGCCTCTCCTGGCTTTCCGGGCACCGGCACCGGGCAGTTCTCCTTGTTTTCCCTGCTGTCGGGCGCGGCGGGCAGGCCCGGGGACTTCTTGAAGTAGCAGAGGCGGCACACGGAGTGGTATTTATCTGCTCCTCCAATCACCTCCACCTGGCCGCAGGATGCAGAGGGCCTGGACTGAGCAGGGGCGCAGCGCCCCCGGGCCTCCCCCCACCCCCCGCCCTGGAGCAGGCAGGTGGGGGCTACCTCTTTCTCAGAGCCTAGCCGCTTGGTGTAGGCCGCCTCCCGGAAGCACTCCATGCACACGGCTGTCAGCTTCACCACGCTCTCCGCCAGGGGCACCAGGTTCAGGATGGTCCCGAATGCCTGCGCTCCCAGCCAAAGACAACAGGTGAGCACATCTACCTGGCCAAGTGGGTTTTTCCCTGGGATGGAACCCGGAACAAGCCAGGGAGCCGGTGGGGCTCACCTGAGTGCCCAGGCTAGGGCCCAGCCCAGCCCAAAATGCCCCCAGGTGCCAAGCTGCTGGCATCTGGGTAGCACTGCAGTGAGAGAACAGGCTGGCGGGGCTGCCCCTGTTCCTGCCCAGGACCCGCCCCCCTCCCTCCAGATCCCCTCCAAAGCCTGGATCAGATGCCTCACCTTCCTCTGGAAGGTCCCATCCAGGGCAGCCACGATCACGGTCTTCCCAGCGTTGGCCATAGTCTCACTGAACTCCACGATGTCTGGGAACTGGAAGGGCAAGGGGGGGGGGAAACGTCAGGCAAACACTGATGCGCCTTCTGATACCTCCGGGGGGGGGGGGGTCAGGGTTCCATGAGCCCCTTACAAAGCGGGAGGACACAGCTGGCCCTGTCTTTACGTAAATGAGCTGTCATTCCAGGTGGCTCAGAGTGAGGCTGCCACTTGAGCTCCCTTGTGAGGTTTCACTCTGGGTCATCCTGCCTCCAGGGCACTGTGTTCGTCTATCTGGACTGGTCTCCAGGTGGTATGAACGGGCACATCCCTGCCCGGGGGCAGCAGGTCTCTCCCCAAGCCATTCAGGCACGGCCTGGCTCATTTATTGGGGTATGAGGTTGCAGAGACCCAGACACTTAGCAAGACAAGGTCCGTGAAGGGGGCTGTAGGAAAACCCAGAGAAATTCGAGTAGGAGTCAGCTGAAGCCAAATCCAACTACCCTGTGTAGGGCTGGCCAGGCCCAAGCTACAGAGGCACCCCCCACCCCGACTCTGGCCTGCTCGCCCAGGCTTTGTGGGTCACAGACACACAGCTCCCAGTCTGCAAGGGGCTCTCGGCCAGTAAACGCCTTCCCTAAGTTAGCACAAAGAAAATGGTTTCTGAGCGCTACCAAACAACCCCTGGGTGCGGGGCAGGGTCAAAACCACACGGAGATGAGCCTCCCTGTGCGTCTCCTGCCCCACATGGAGGCACAAGGTCAGGACACCGGTCCTTCCACACCCAGGTCTGCGGGCCCTAGGAGGGCCTTTGCCCCCGCTCCCGCCCAGTGTGCCGATGCCTGCATTCGAAGGGCTCACTTTGTCCGCTGTTCACATGCTGCCTCCCCGGGAAGGGGCGCCCAGTAGGGGCTCCCGAGACCTCGGAGCACACGGCCAGCACACTGGAGAAGCCCCACCCGGAAGCCCGTTACTGCCGTTCACTTTCATTGCTCTTCGTTTCCATGTCATGTCATAGGTTGACCTGTGTCCCCTCCCACCCCCCAAATTCACGTTGAAACCCTAACCCCCAGCGCCTCAGAACACGACCTCATTTGGAGACAAGGTCTTTGTAAATGCCACCCCCATTAAAGTGAGGGCAGCAGGGTGAGCCCCAATTTCACAAGACTAGCGCCCTTGCAGGAAGGGGACATTTGGATGGAGACACAGAGGGAAGCTGGCCATCCACAAGCGAAGGGGGAGAGGCCTGGCATGTTCCCCGCTCCGGCCCGCACCCTGATTTCGGGCTTCCAGCCTCAAGAATGGGGAGAATCAATTTGTGCTGCGTCAGCCGCCCCTCTTGTGCTACTTGTCACAGCAGCCCTCGGCAAATAACACAGCTTGCGCTTAAAACAGGACTTCAGGGTCGCCTGGGTGGCTCAGTTGGTTAAGCGCCCGCCTTCCGCTCAGGTCATGATCCCGGAGACCCGGGATCGAGTCCCACATCGGGCTCCCTGCTCGGCGGGAAGCCTGCTTCTCCCTCTCTCACTCCCCCTGCTTGTGTTCCCTCTCTGGCTGTGTGGCTCTCTATCAAATAAATAAAATTAAAAAAAACCAAACAAACGGGACTTCAGGGGGTTCCCTGGGGGGGGGGGTCGCTTAGGTCTCTGGCTCTTGGTTTCGGCTCAGGTCACGATCTCCCAGCCGGGAAATTGAGAGCCCCACACACTCTCACTTCCTTTCTTGAATAAATAAAAAATCTTTAAAATAAAATAAATAGGGGCGCCTGGGTGGCTCACTTGGTTAAGCATCTACCCTCAGCTCAGGTGATGATCTCAGGGCCTCGGGATCAAGCACCGCGTGGGGGGGGGTTTCCCCTGCTCAGCATGGAGTCTGCTTCTCCCTCTGCCTCTGCAGCTCCCCCTGCTGTTCTCTTTCCCACAAATAAATAAATAAAATAGAATAGAACTTCAGGGCACCCAGCTGGCTCATTCAGAGGAGTGTACAACTCTTTTTTTTTTTTTTTTAAGATTATTTTATCTATTTGACAGAGAGAAACCCAGCCAGAGAGGGAACACAAGCAGGGGGAGTGAGAGAGGGAGAAGCAGGCCTCCCACCAAGGAAGGAGCCCAATGCCGGGCTCGATCTTGGGATCCTGGGATCGTGATCCAAGTTGAAGGCAGTTGCCTAACGAACTGAGCCACCCAGGCACACCAAGAGTGTACAACTCTTGATCTCAGGGTCGTGAGTTTGAGCCCCGTGTTGGGTATAGAGATTATTTAAATAAATAAAAACTTTTAAAAAATAAATTAAAAAAAAAAGAGAGAGAGAGAGAGAACTTCCAAGTGCTTAGCAAATTTTGGGTTTTCTTGGCGGACACAAATAGTACAGCAGGGGGTCCAGGAAGGAAGGTACCAGCAGAGGGTTCTTGCTGGTGGCAAGCTGGGCCCCCTGGTGTCGGCTGCCCGGTCCACATCTCCGGGTGACCAGTGGCTAGCCGCTCCCTAAAGGAATTTCCACGGAGGGGAAAGAACCCAGAGCAGAGCTTAGGAAGCCTCGGAGTGGACCTACACCTGCCTTCTCTTCCTGCCAAGAGCCGCTGGCTCGTGATGGCGGCCAGGTGACCCCTGGCTCTGCCTTAGCTGGCAGACGCACCAGCCTCGCGGGGGCAAAGGCCACAGAGGTCAGGACAAGCTAAAATATTCAACCATGGGTGGCAAAACACTAAATGAAACGCCACCGACAGAACTCAAAAGCCAACAGGGAACGCCAGCCACTACATGTGCGCTGGAGGAAAGACAGACCAGGAGGAGAAAGGGGGGGAGCCCACATGGAAACAGACGTCAGGCAGCAGCCACGAAAGAGAAACGCAGTGTAGCAGGGTGTATGGGCATGTCTAGGTTGTGGACACGGGACAGTATGTGCTATGGGGAGTGCTGGGAATTGTGTAAGCCCGATGGATCCCAGACCTGTAGCCCCGAAACAAATAATACGTTATATGTTAATAAAAACAAGTACGCGGGCGCCTGGGTGGCTCGTGGGTTAAAGCCTCTGCCTTCGGCTCAGGTCATGATCTCAGGGTCCTGGGATCAAGGCCTGCATGGGGCTCTCTGCTCAGCGGGGAGTCTGCTTCCTCCCCTCTCTGCCTGCCTCTCTTGTGATCTTGTGATCTCTCTCTCTCTCTCTCTGTCAAATAAATAAATAAAATCTTTAAAAAAAAAATTCTAAAAAAAATAATAAAATAAATAAATAAGTAAGTAAAAATAAGTACGCCTATAAAGACTAGAGACAGATGTAGAAACAACATGTAATAGGTTTCTGGTTTGTTTTTCTGGGCTGTGAAAAGAGAGGAGCAGCCCCGGCAGCAGGAACTGGCCTCTCACCCACAGCCAGGCCCTGGTGTCAACACGGGGATTAATTTCAGAGCCTGAGCATCAGGCCAGGTCACTGCACCGCCGCAGTGGGTCAGGATGAGAACCAGACCCTCCGTAGTCCTCTCTGAGCACAGACGGACATGAACGCTGCGCAGGCCACAAGGGCCCATACTTGCCCCTGTCCTGGCCGATAGGAACGACCACATTGCTTCACCAACTCAGCCCCCTGGTCTCCCTCCCTAGAGAGAAGGTTTAGGACACCAGGGAGGATCACCACCCCTTCCTGAGGGCACTGGATCAAGAGCTAAGCAAACCTCCTAAAACCCTCCCCAGAATGAAAGCAAGCCCTGCCCAGGCCTTTGGTGAGGTGCCCCTGGGTCCCACGGTGTGGGTTCTCCCTGCAGTGGTGAGGAACCACTCACTGCGCGTGCGCACACACACACGAATTTCAGGACATAGAGGTGGAGTAAAATACAGTAAAGGGGACCACGTGCCCAAATCCCAGTGATTAGAGGGACATCAGAGGCAAAGCCTTTACGCCACCTGGCACCAGGGACCATGCACGGTTTTTCCCGATTCCGTTCTCTGGACATGCCCATTCAGGCCATCAGAGAGGCTCGGTCACCAGGCCTCCCCATCACTGACTCAGAATGAAGTTCTAACGTATTCAGTTATGGAAATCTTGGGCTTGTTTGTTACAGCAGCTCACATCACCCTTGCGAACGTCCCGGGTGCAGGTGAAGGTGCCCGTACCACTCCTGGGGGCAGAAGTGAGCCCCGTGGGGAGTTCACAGCAACAAAACATCCCAGTGCCCAGCAGGGAAACCAACACCACAAAGGACAACCGCAGACTCAGCCAGAGTACATGCACTCCTCAAGAAAAGAGAGACTAGGTGGAATTTAACACAAGATGTCCAGAAAGGCAAGGGAAGGAACAGCAGCCGTTTAAACAAACAGTCCATCTGTAAACAGAAACAAGGATATGTGAATTAGAGCAAGAGTTTCATGAAAAGAACTAACCGGAAATCTCAAATGAAAATTAGTATTTGAAACCAGACACACTTTGAGTGGAGTACCTGCCGGCAGGTAGGGAGAGAGATTTGGAGTGATAATGGCTCCATTCTCCCCGCCAGGCATGAAGGTACCAGCACTCACACGTCAGAGGCACCCCAGTCAACAAACTAAGCACAGAACCGCCCAGGACACGCTTTTCGGAGAGCAAGCCTGTCCCCCAGTCACTGCCCAGGAAGGCAGCCACAGACCGAGGGCAGCCTTCTCCGCAGCAGCAGGAGGGAGTGCTGCTTTCCCAGAGCCACAGAGAAAAACCAACATCAAGCTACACTTTGCCACCTGCTTGACATACAGAACAAAATAAAGACATTTCCCTGCCAAGATCTGGAAGGCTTCCCACCAGAATGTCCTGGGCTGCAAGAGCTACTCAGGGATGCGCTTCAAAAGGAGAGAAACAAATCCATAACAAACAAGCCACAAGCAACGGTGATGAAAACAGAAAGTTGCTTACATACCAGTGTTGAGAAATTGGTTTGAACTGATGACCCCAAGATCAAGAATCATATGCTCTACACACTGAGCCAGCCAGGCACCCCAAGAAAACTAGTTGTTGTTGTTGTTCACTATGAGTATATATGTATTTTTTTCTTAGTGGGGAGGAGAGTAAGAGAGGGAATCTTAAGGCTCCGTGCCCAGTGCAGCCCAACATAGGGCTCGAGCTAATGACCCTGAGATCATGACCTGAGCCAAGAGTTAGAGGCTCAACTGATTAAGCCACTCATGCAGCCGCCCCCTGCCTTTTATTATTATTATTATTATTACTACATGTTTCATGAAGGTAAAATAAATCCCTTAACACATGAAAAGCAATATGGGGAATCCAAAGGGTATTCAGACCAGCTGAAGCAAGTTAACATTGCTTACTAAAAGATCAGAGATAAAACAAACTATCTTCCAAACCAGCAGAGGAGGAAGGGGGACAGACTGGGAGTTGGTAGGTGGGATGCCAGGACAACCCAACTTACGAACTGCCCTTCGTCGATGCCTATGACTGCCGCGCCCAGGGCCTCCTGGGCCACGTCCCGGAGCAGGCAGGCCGGCAGCGCCTCCATGGTGCTCCTGGGGAGAGAAAGTCAGCGAGTGAGCAAGGCAAGGAGGCAGAACCCTGGACGCAGGGCGAGGGACCAGCTCCTCGGACCACCCTACCCACAAAGCATGCCGCACGGTTGGGCTGGAACTTACAGTGCCTGTGGGAGGCATCTGGGGAGAATAAAGGCCCATGTTCAGAAAACCAGTCATTCAGCACAAGTTATTTCCCTCGATGTACCAGGCTAGAAATTAGCAACGCATGCTACGAAGCTTAACGGAGATTCAGAGGCTCCACTTCTGTTCAGAGTGGGCCGGGGCAGGTGAAATGCTTTAGTTTCTTTTAAAAATGAGAAAAAGAATACATAAAGACAACTCCAGGCGGCATTCTAGCTGTCTTTCTGTCAATGTCGTCATTAAATGTAATCTCGTACTTCTTTTTATGGAGGAAGGGACCTGCACAAGGACAAAAGTGCCCTGAAAGGTCCAGCGTGGGCCTGGGGGCCAGATTCAGCCTTGTGTATCCCAACAGAGATAAGCCTGGAGCCCCAGCCAGCACGGCCAGAGAATTCGATCCATTGGGCCCTTCTGGCGGATCAGAGAATTTTTCCACATGCAGAGCTATTAACCGGCAGAGCCAAGATTCAGATCCAAGGTCGTATTGTTTCCCTGTTTGTCCAACAAGGAGAATCATATCCAGAAAGCAGTGAGAGTGTTTAAAGGACATGTGTGGGGAGGTTCCACCCAGCCCGCACCCACACCCACGGCCATTTCTGAAGAAAGATCTTATTCTCTGTCTCTGTCTTTTTAAACAAGGTCGGTTGGGGTGCCTGGGTGGCTCAGTTGGTTAAGCCTTCGGCTCAGGTCATGATCCCGGAGACCCGGGATCGAGCCCCACATCGGGCTCCCTGCTCGGTGGGAAGCCTGCTTCTCCCTCTCTCACTCCCCCTGCTTGTGTTCCCTCTCTAGCTGTGTTTCTCACTGTCAAATAAATAAAATCTTTAAAAAATAAAAATAAAAATAAATAAACAGGGTCTGTTTTTCTACAATGATGTTTTCTTCTGTGTTTATTTTTCCTGCTCCTCTACGAGCCTTCTAAAGAGTTGGTACCTTTTTTTTTTTTTTTTTAAAGAATTTATTTATTTATTTGAGAGAGGAAACACATGAGCTCGGGGGGGGAAGGCCACAGGGAGAAGCAGACTCCCTGCTCCCCAGGACCCCAGGATCATGACCCGAGCTGCAGGCAGCTAAAGGCAGCTGCTTCACCACCTGAGCCCCCCAGGTGCCCCCGGGTACTAGTAATTCTTTAGGCTCAGCAGCCTGTAGCCGTATTTAGAAAAATAAACGAAAATACGTTACCACCACTGCTCAGCTATTATCTTGGTATAATTCTACTCCAAGATCTGGGACGAGCATGAGATGGTATTTCAAATTCCCCGTTCCCTCCCCAAATAGAGAAAACCAGAGGGTGGGCAGGGGCAGCATCTCTGGAGCCCTGTCCCTCCCACGAAGGGCTCAGTCCCGGTGGTGGCCCATCCCAGCCTCCACAGTCCAAATCAGAGAGCACCTGTGCCCCTCCCGCCAGAGCTCAGAGGGGCCTGATCTGCTGGACTTCTCCTGGCTCGCTGCTGCCTCCTCTACCCCCACCATCCTCCCTGGTGCGCCCCATGCAGTGCAGGAGCAGAGGCAGACGCCGATGCCACGTTTTAGGGAAGAAGCAAACCGGACCAGCATCAGACAGCGCAGGGCCAGAAGCACGCAGCACTCAAAGCCTGACGCTCGGCTCTGAGTCCCAGGCACTGTACCCCTCACCTCCCACCTGGCTCCACAAACCCCACGCCGCCACCCCGAGGGCACACACACGGGGCCATTCCAGGGTTCCCGGACTGCAAGCTCTGTCAGTGGCACAGTGTGGCTTTGCCACCGGGGGCTCAGGTGGACAAAGGCCCGAGGACAGACGTCACGTCCCGGGCTCAGAAATCTCAGGCCCTAATCTGTAGCCAAGGAACAGGCAAGAGGAGTCAGTGTAAATTTCACCGTCCCTCCCCACCTCAGGTGCACACGGAAATGTCTGCAGGGCGCAGGCAGGTACACATAAACCCAGGATGCGTGAGGGCCCCAGGGGACCGAGAGTCCGCCAGGCTATGACAACTACAAAGTTAAGTGAAAAACAACAGGCAGGCTCAACAAAACCAGTTTGCAACCGCATAGCCGTAAGCACAGAACTATTGACTATTGGGGCAGGATCAATATTTGCCGTGGGGCTGTCCCGTGCATTGCGGGATGTGTGGCGGCATCCCGTACCCCTCCCTCACTGCAGTCGTTGAAGACTGGAACTGTCTCCAAACATTGCCCCATGGCCTCTGGGGGAGGGGCTGCAGAAGCTGGGTGCTGTGATCTCTTGCCAAGAGACTTTGAAAGTTTGCTGAGTTGCATTGTTTCAGTGCCGGGCGTTGGCATTGCTACTACCTATTCCTGCTAAACAGAGCTGACATGGTGTTCCAGGCCCTTGGGAATTTTCACCAGGTTTCCCGGTGGGCAGTCCTGTGACAGGACAGAGAAGGTAGGGACTCACCGGTCATGTGTGGAGAAGCTGCTGCTGTACCGGGTGTCTTTGACATACTTGATCACCAAGCACTTGTACTGGGCAATCTGGAAGCGTCGGACCCTTCGCATCAGCTCGGTGCTGCAAGAGCGGAACACTCTGTGGGGCCCACGGCGTTAAGGGCGGGCAAGGACGACCCCCTCGGCACAAGCAGGGCGCCCCACTGCCTTCTAGGGGTCTACAGCCTGAGACCCATCAATGGACTGAAAGGCCAGTGAGGACAGGGTCTGTGCTCTGAGAGTTCATAGTTTCGGCCTGAGAGGGAGGCCAAGAGCCGCAAGTCACTAGGGAGCCCAGGAATAATGGAATAATAAAGGCGTGCTGGGGTGGGAAGTGTTCTCCTTGGGGAGGGTGGCAAGGAATGACCAGCAGGCGATCTCAGGGATCTGGTGGGGCGGGCACAGGCAAAGGCTCACGCAGAGGAGAGGGGCCAGATTGCATTCCAAAGTCGTCTCATCCCAGAGGCCTTCACCTAGTCTTGAACTGACTTCACAAAATCTTTTTGTGCAAGAAGAAAAGCACTTTGCCCCTGGGTCTCAGAGCCCACCTTAGCCTCCCCACAGTGGGCTTGCACTGGAGGGATCCCCCAGGGCGGAGGGCCTTGCTCAGGGGGCTCACTAGCCCTGCCCAGGTCAGGGGATGGTCCTGTCACATCATGGGAGCAAAGGTGCCCTGGTCTGACTCCTTAGTGTGTAAAGTACCTAAGGAAACAGCTACATCGGAAGAAGGGGTGCCCATACTCTAGGGTGCACAGAACCTGGCCCACGGTAGACCCGATTTTAAAAGAATTAACATTTTAAATCGAAAAAGCATTAAAAGGCTTGGCTGCCCCTTTCCGAGAGGGCTTTAGTGAGCTGCAGGAAGGAACGGTGGTGGGACGGCTCTAACGACTCTAACTGGGCGGGCAGGGAAGGAGCGCCTCGTCCAGGACCGGATCCCAGGGAGGAGCGGCATCCCGCCGTGCGGCCGTGTGGGCTTCCCCTGGGGGTGCTGCCTGAGAGGGGCAGCAGGCTCCGCCCGGAGGGTCGCCAGGGGAAGAGGACGGGCCCCGGGACGGGAGAGAGGAGGGGGCCCCCACGAGGCCACGACTTACCTTTTTCCTGAGAACATGGGCCCTAGAATCACCTAGGAGAGAAGGGGAGGTCACTTCGGAGCCCGCTATGCACCGACGCCCGGCCACGGCCACAACCCCGACCCGGACCCCGACCCCGCTCCCGCGAGCTGGGATCCCGTCCCCGCGCCGGCACCTGAATCTGCCCCCGGGTCTTGCTGGGGGAGCCGGGCAGCACGGTGGGCAGGTTGATGCAGCTCATGGTGCCTCCAGAAAGCTTGCAGCTCAGGGACCCTCCGGTGCCACCGCCCAGCAAGCAGGCGCCGGTTCCCGCGCTGTTCGCTTTTATTCCCAGCGCGCTGGCCAATCGGGAGCCGGCGCCGGTGCCCCGGAGCCAATCAGCGCGCGGCCGCGGACTGGCGGGAGATTTGACCTCAGCCCGCCCCTCGTGGGCGGCCCCGGGGACCCGGTGGCCTCGCGTCACCAGGACGGCTGGCCCCGCCCCGCCGCCGCGTATAAAAAGCCGGGGTGCGCCTTCTGGCCATCTGCGGTAGGACGATGGAGGCCCCCAGCCAAGGTTCCCGACGTGAGGCTCCCTGGAAGAAGTTATCTACAGAGGTAGGCCGGCTGCAGGGGGCGGCTGGGGCTGAGCCGCGCAGTGTCTTGCTCAGATGCGGTTCCAGCAGGCGAGCTCAGGGGCGCCTACACCCATCACTCTCCAGGGCAGCCGTGAGCACCTGCGTGCCTGCTCCGAAAGCTTTAGCGCCCTGACCTAGTGTGCTTCTGGCCACCAGCAAGCTTTGGTGAGCCTGGTTTCAAGGGCAGAGAAAACCGAAGCTGTGCTAGTATTCATAAAGGGGGGACCGCAGTTCTCGACCTTGACCAAGGTTCCCCAATGTGGAAAGAGGATGGTGAGGATGCAGAAAGGCTGCTCTTTACTGCACCGTGATCGTGCGGGCTGGAAACTACCCAGGCAAAGCACTTGCCATGATTGTCACTCAAGTGTAGTTTCCTAACTAGTTTCCCTGCATTTCAGGCACTGTTCTGGGTTTTTCGTTTTTGTTTGTTTGTTTGTTTGTTTTGTTTTTCGGTCCCTGATACACCTGAGAATCTGTTAAGTTACACATACTACCCCCCAAATCCCATGCTCTATCTCTGTCACACACACACACACACACACACACACACACACACACACCTGCAATACCAGAGGACTCTCAGAAACCTATTGCACTATTGTTATCATCCGTAACAAGCGTGAAGAGGATGACTGCACTCACAGTGTGTGTCGGGGATGACTGTAAGTCTACAGACACAGACTACAGATCTAAAGAATGCTGGCCAAAAATCTGTTCAATGGGAGGAGGCAGTAGTAACCCACACTTGAAGGGCTAGTTTTATGTTATTTACATGACTTATGTCCTTCAACCTTGTGAGGCTACTATCATGCTCATTACAGAGATGTGGGTTGAGACCGAGAGAGGGTGAGTGAGTAGCCTGGAGGAAAGCAGCCTGTAAGTGTTAGAACTTGGATGGCACTCCATGCATCCGACCCCAGAGCCCAAAACCCTTCCATGAAGCCACCGCATCTTCAAATTTCCCACGTTAGTCTTCATTCTTTCTCCTTGCCTTTGAGCTCTTTCTCCAAAATCCGGTTTCTCATTGCTCTCTGCATTACATCTGAGCATCTTAGCCCGACATCCGAGACCTCTCCTCCAGTCCCAGCGTCCCAGCCTCACCTGTGTGTCTCAGCAGTCTGGCCCATTAACATTTCCAAATTGAACTTTGATTCCTCCCTCCCGGCCTCTGTTTCTTTACTGTGACTCTTGTAATCAGAATCCTGCCCCCTCACGGGCACCTGGGTGGCTCAGAAAGGTGAGCGTCCGGCTCTTGGTTTCGGCTCAGGTCATGACCTCAAGGTTGTGGGTTCGAGCCCCGTGTCCAGCTCCACACTGACTGAGCAGGGAAGGGGGGTATCTGCTCAGCATTCTCTCCCACTCCTCCTTCCCCTCCCCCTGCATGTGTGCTCTCTTGCGCTCACTCTCTCTCTCTAAAAATAAATGAGCAAGTTCTTTTTTTTTAAGATTTTATTTATTTATTTGGCAGAGAGAGAGATCACAAGTAGGCAGAGAGGCAGGCAGAGAGAGAGGAGGAAGCAGGCTCCATGCTGAGCAGACAGCCCGATGCGGGTCTCGACCCCAGGACCCTGAGATCATGACCCGAGCCGAAGGCAGAGGCTTTAACCCACTGAGCCACCCAGGCGCCCTGAGTAAACTCTTAAAAAAAGAAAAAGAATCATGCCTGCTCAGAGAAGACCACTCCACTGCACTTTCTCTGCAGTGACAGCCCTGCCAAGCTCCCTGGCCTCCGGCAGTAGGAGTGGTGCCCACAGGTGCCCACAGCCCCCCCACCCCACAGAGGGACCTCAGCTCCCCTTTAAGGCTGTCCACTGTTAAAGCATGACTGTGGCTCTAGACCACGAGTCTGAGAGCACCTGCGATGTTGTATACGAAGTACCTAAATAATTGGTCTTGGGGGGAGAGTGGAGAGCAGGTGACCAGACTGCAGGCAGGAAGGGCTTGAAGGAACCTGAGGGTGTCTGTAGAGCCTGAGATATCGGGGAGGGGGCTTCTCAAAGTGGAGAGGAGCATGCAGACATTGGAGGGATGAGGGCACAGTGTGGAGAACAAAGGTCTTACTCAGCCTTCTGTCTGTGTTCCGTAGGAGCTGGAGAATCAGTACTGCCCCAGCAGATGGGTCATCCGACGGGGAGCTGAGGAGACTCTGAGGATGTACTCACACCTAGGAGACAAGGGTACTGGGGGCCGTCTCTATGGCTGCCGTGGGTGGACTTTGGCAGGTGGCAGTGGTTCAGAGTGCTGGGGGCAGGAGGAGGCTCTTGGGGCGATTGCCAAAGTCCAGGCGCTGGGCAGACCTTGTTGGCTCAAGGCCAGACACTCAGGAGCCCTCACTGCAGGATGGCTGGAGGCAGGAAACGCCCCCACAGACCATGGTCCACCTCCTCCCGTGCTCAGCCAACCATGCCCAGGCCTATCAGGTGATGTGCCACAGTGGCACGGCAAACGGAGTGAAAAACAGAAAGGCCTCCCTCTTGGCCCAAACATTTGATGTTGATGCTATTTATAACAAGCAAAGAAGACTTTTGTTTCTTTCCAAAACTCAGGGCTTGGGAGCCTGTAAGTGAGTGGAGGGGTCCCAAGGTGAACCTTTGTTTCCCCAAGACTGAACAGAACTCTCAGATTCGGTGGTTCTCTGAACTGAGATAATCTAGCTGGAGGAACAGGCTCGTGGAGGTTCATTCCAGAACATACCAGCATCCTCCCTGTCCCACCAGATGGAGAGTGGAGTTGCATCCTGGGCTCCTCGGAGTCCCCCGTTGGCCCAGCTCTGTGCCAAACACATGACTATTTGGTTAATAAACTTGAGTGCACAGTGAAACCTACATGGGCTTATAGACACCTATTTTTTTAAAAAAAGATTTTATTCATTTAGGTCATGATTCCAGAGTCCTGGGATCGAGTCCCACATCGGGCTCCCTGATCAGCAGAGAGTCTGCTTCTCCCTCTGCCTTTCACCCTGCTCATGCTCTCTTGCTCTCTCTCAAATAAATGAATAGAATATTAAAAAAAAAAGATTTTATTCATTTACTTGAGAGGGAGAGATAGCGAGCAAGAGATAGAGAGAGAGCATGAACAGAGGGGGAGGGCAGAGGGAGAAGCAGACCCTCCCCTGAGCAGGGAGCCAGATCCCAGGCTTGATCCCAGGACCCTGAGATCATGACCCAAGCCAAAAGCAGATGCCCAGCTAACTGAGCCATCCCAAAAAACCATCTGTCTTAATTGTCTCGAAGGAAAGAAGAGCTTGTCCCCATTGAGAAAGCGAGTCCCCTATAAGGGGTAAGAGCTAAGAAGGGTGTGCTATTCCTTGTCCGCAGAGACTCCCATCAGTGATGGATGTCCACATCATGGACAGCTTTTAGCTTACATTCCACTTGCCTTCCTGTTTTCAGTGCTGTAGTCGGCTCAGAGGAGCTGCAGGGGCGGCTGGCTCATTTCATGGGTGCAGGACGTGAGGGCAACAGCAGGGAGGCATTAGGGCCGGCAGATGAACAGGAGCCATGCCTTGTCGGAGCCTGTCTCCATTTAAAATGTTGACATTTTGTTGGCCATGGACATTTAGCGTCACTTTAGATTTAAAATATGTATGTACATATATTACATTTAAATATTATTTCTCTTTGGGGCACCTGGGTGGCTCAGTCGGTTGAGTGTCCCACTCTTGATTTCAGCTCAGGTCTTGATCTCAGAGTCCTGGGTTCGGGTCCAGTGTTGGACTCCGTGCTGGGCATAGAGCCTACCGTAAAAAAACTTTTTTAAATGAAATATTATTTATCTTTATGTTGGTCAGCTTGGTCGGCCATAACGGAAGGCCATAGAATGGGGTGGCTGAAAGGATCGGAATCTGTTCCTCATGGTTCTGGAGGCTTTGTAGTTCAAGGCCAGGGTGCTGGTCAGTTTGGTTCCCAGGTAAGAGTCCCCTTCCTGGCTTGTGGACAGCTGCCTTGTCCATGTGTCCCCATGCGGCAGCGAGAGAGCAGGGAGAGAGCGCCCTGGTCTTTCCTCCTCTTCATATAAGGCCACTAATCCCGCGACAGGGGCTCCACCCTCATGACCCCATCCAACCCTAATTACCTCCCAGAAGTGCTACGTCCAATACCATCACGTTAGAGGGCAGGACTTCAGCATAGGAATGTTTGGGGACACCAACCTACAGCCCCAAAGAATCTTCATTACTGAGTTCATTACTGAGCTTTTGGTGCTGCCCCCCACCCAGTATTATCCCGGAAGCAAGTACCTCCCTCATGTCACCCTGCTTGAGGAGCCCATGCAGCTCGTGAGGGCAGCCCCCTCCCCGAGGGGGAAGAGAGCAGGCCGACTGGGGGTGGGGGGTCGGGGAGCCGGTAAGGCATCAGTGAGTGAGCACTGCCTGGCTTCTCCTGGAAGAGCTCCCAGACTTCTTCATCAGTGCCAGCTGTGGACTCAGGATTGCCCCCCCCCCAGTCATCCCCAGGAGGTGGCAAAGGGACACCAAGCGTGAATAACAAAAAACAGGAGCCAAGCCAGAAAGCCTCTCCACAAAGGACAGAGAGAGAAAAGAAAACATGTTATTAATGAACTAGGGTTAAGCCAAACTACGTCGTGCCCCACAGGCGAGCGGCTAGAGACAGCAGAAAGAAACATCACCCTTTTACATAAGCAGGCGACCTGCCCCATCGGGGAGCAGATACACCTGCTCTCAAGATAAACTGTCCGTGTGCTCAAGCCAGACAGCCCGACAGCGCCCCCTGGCTTTTCCACAATCCAGCTGGTACTCAGGGTGGCCACGCGTGCTTGCAAACCACCTTTCTCCAGAGGAAAAAGAAAATTTCCCATCTCTTCACAAGCGGTAATCGTGTAACTTGGAAGCCAGGCACCTGCTCCTGCCCTCCCACGGAATCTGAGGGTAGGGGTGCTGGCTTCCTTGATGACTACGTTTCAAAGAGATGGCTCCCCCCCGGGTCCTGGAGGGAAACATTCCTAGCTTGTATAACTGGCAAGAGACTACTTTAGCTTTTAAAAATATTTATATACACCTCAAAGGAGTAGAGAAAGGATTTACAATGAGTTTCCTGAAATAAATGCTCTAAGAAAAGGGAGGGAGGAAGCTCTCTTTTCCTTTTCTGCACCAGGGAGACTTCAAAAAACAGTTTTTTCCTTACTTTTGATTTATATTCGCCCTTGCAACCACTGACCTGTTAACTTGCAGTAAGAAAATGTTCTGCTCTAAGGCGTAGTCGACCTTTATCTGCCTTAAAGACCTGACCTCGCTAAGGTTGGACACACAGGACTGCCCAGCGAACATGGGCAGAGAGCAGAAGGGCGCGAGGGCAGGTTTTTCAGAAGTATTTCTTCTATCAGTAGCTTTTTGTTTTTTAGATTTTATTTATTTATTTGAGAGAGAGAGAGAACATGAGAAGGGGAAAAGGTCAGAGGGAGAAGCAGACTCCCTGCGGAGCTGGGAGTCCAATGCAGGGCTCGATCCGGGGACTCCAGGATCATGACCTGAGTCGAAGGCAGTGCCTTCAACAATTGAGTCCTCTATCAGTTTTACCACAACTCTTAGGATCGATACATTGTACACCAAATGAAGGATGAATGAATGCAGGGAAGGGTGGATGCATGGATGGATGAGTAGGGAGGTAGGTAGACAGGTAGGTAGATAGACAGGCAGATAGGTAGATGTGTGCTGAACCTCTTTCTGGAAGCCCTGCTTCTGAGACTTTCCTGCAGCACCCAGCCCCCCAAACCATACCCTTCTCCAGGAGAACCAATCGCTAGCGAGGTGGGTGGAGCCTCGTGATTGACAGCCTCCGGTAGGGACTGGATCTCTGAGGCCCCCTTTTACCTTCGCAGGCTCCCATCTAGGGCCTTTTCCTCTCCACCAGAAAAGTGAAAGGAAGAATACAAAGGCACAAAAGACACAACCCCCAGTTTTGTTTCACTGTGCTACATACGGTACGTGTGACATAAAGTGTACCACTGTAACCATTTTAAAGTGCACAACTCAGTAGTACTTAGCGCGTTCAAGATTACCGCGACCCAGTTCCAAATCGCTTTCTTCATCCCAGAAGGAGACCTCCCACCATTAAGCTGTCAAGCCCTGTTTCTCCCCTCCCGTTGCTTTCTGTCTCTGTGGATTTACCTGTTTGGGACATTTCCCATGAATGGAAACACGCGTGTGGCCTTTTGCCTCCAGCTTCTTCCGCGTGGCCGGTTTTGGGGGCCCGTCCCTGCCACACAGCACCTGCGGCTCCTTCCTGCTTTCCTCGTGAGGACAGGGCGCTTTTTGTTCATCCATTCATTCACTGACAGACATCTGGGCTGTTCCCACCTCTCGGCAATTGTGAATAGAACTCCTATGGACTTTTGTGTGCAAGTTTTTGTTTGAAAGCCCCGATTTCTTATTGTTTAGTCCAACCATATATTCTGAATGCTTAATTTGACTTTGCATTCTTAGCTCATCACCGACCAGGAACAAACAGGGCGGGGCTCCCGGTACCCACACACCGCACTTCGGGCAGCCCTGCTCTGCACCGCTGTCCGCTGTTTTCAGGTAACAATTATTATCTTATTACAAAAGGAGCATATGTCCACTAAAAGGGATTTTAAAAGTAAAACCATCATAATTTCTCCACCTGTTACAAACTAGAGGGTGGCTGATGGGACCCCACCTTCTCTAACCTGCTACCACGGCATGTAATCGACCCTTGACCTTCAGCCTTTTGCGACTGTCTGGTCTCCCTGCCCCGTGCTTGCATGAGTCTCTAGGAGCTTTGGCCCCTACTTCCCCTAATTCCCCTGACACATGCTTGGGATAAGTCCACGGACTTGGTGTGTCTGTCTTTAATAGTGTGGACACTTTCGGTTGCAAATAATAGAAATGCTATTTTTGCATTATCAAAAAAGGAAGTTTTCATTGAAGCCTTCTTGTGGTTCCTCACTCCCAGGGGCTCAGGGCCTGGAGGACTGCTGGTGTCCACACCTGAGGCGAGGCTGTAGCCCCTGCACCCAGCTGCCTACCACCAACCTCTGGGCCAACTCCTGCAGAGACTCAGTCCCTCTTTTCCAGGGTCACCTGAGTTTTTTAATATCTGAGGGAGACGTGTGCGTGATAGGGATTATCTACAGCTGCTTGGTCTGAATTGCTCTTTAATTTAGAACATAAATCCATGGTCTCTTTCTTAGTTCTCTCACAAAATGAATCCAGTGGGTCCACTTATGCCTTTAAGAACAAATTGCTATCTTTTGAGGAACCCACTCTGTCGACATCCTTGTCAGGCACGAGCCTCTTCACTCTGTGCTGGTAGGAAGGCAGTAGGCAGTGGGCTAAGAGGACCAATATTCCGATCCAGAAATTCCACTGCTGAGAGCGCTTCCTTCCGACCCCTGCGCACAGTGGGGCGCGCGCGTAGGGCTGGCCGCCACGAGGGTGTTGGGGTGCCTCTCAGCAGAGGACTGCTTCATCATGTGCTTGTCCCTTCGGGGAATATTTATTGGGTACTTGGAACGTGCTCATCACTCATTTTGCACATGGGATAGATCAGTCTGCAAAAGAGGCAAAGCCCACTCACGTGTCATTGGGAATCTTCTTCTCTTTTCTCTTCTGACGTTATTATCTAAGGACAGTTGACATACGACGATATATTAGATTCAGGGGTACAACAAAGCAATTCCACACCTCTGTACGCGCCTCAGCGTTCATCATGAGAAGTGTAGTCACCACGGGTCACCAACCAATGTTTTTGCGGTGCCACTGACCGTTCGCTCTATGCTGTCCTTCGTTGTGCTTCCTGATGGGGCAAGGGGGAGGCAGTAGACCATGAACTTCAGACAGAGGTAGATGCCATTGCCTTTGAGAGGGGCAGTGTTCTGGAAGATACGGAGCAGGTAAGGGGGGATGATGGATGGTGGATGGTTGGGTGGTCAGGGTCAGTCGTAGAGGAAGGGGAGCAGGGGCAGAGCTGATATTGTACTACCTAATTTTGATATTTTGGAGTGGTGTGTGAGCTGTTTTGGACTGAACCTTTTGTCCCCCCACAAATTCCCACGTTGAAACTTTAACTCCCTAGCGTGGCTGTATTTGCAGAGGGGGCTCTAAGGGGGTGAGCAAGGTTAAATAAGGTCAGAGGGTGGGGTCCTGACCTGCTGGATTCTTAGAAGAGGCACCTGAGTGCTTGCCTCTCCCCAAAATGGACAGAGCTCCACGGGCTCACAAGGAAGTGGTACGTATACACATAGCGAGGAGGTGTGGGCCCTTCCGACACACCAGCCCTCCCCACGCCCTGAGCAAGGCCTTCCAGGCTCCAGAACTATGAGGAGTAAATGTCTACAACTTCAGCACTCTACTGTATCTTGGCTCAGCAGCCGAGCCAACTAAGACGGGAGCCCTGGATGGATCTTGGCCTTAGAGCGAAAGGGCGTGGTGCGCCAGTCGCTCACTGGTGCAGACCTGCACTGGGGGCCTGGGGGGAAAGCAGGAGAACCTCCTGATGATGGGATGTGGTTGGTTGGCCTAAGCAACTGGCATAACTGGCTGTATGACCGGTTACCTGCCTTAACATGCAGCCACGATGGAATATTAAAAAAGGCCTTTAATAAAAGAAAGAACAGGAAGCCGTGCACTGATTTACTGTTGGGAGACCGCTGAGAGATGGTAAGTGAAATGAGCAGGCAGAAAGTGTGTATGCTACTGTTTGGAGGAAAGATTGGGAGGGTCTTCATTCATGTTATTCACGGTGGTCGCCATAGCAGGGGCGGGGAAGTGGGCGGTGAGAGGCGGAGAGGCGACATTTCCCTGAAAAGCCTTTTGTGTGTTAACCATACAGATTATTTCTCCGTAAGAAAAATTAATGGCGTTCCTGTAGTTCTTAAATTAATGTTCATGATCAAGTTGGCTCCTGATTTTCACAGATTAATTCCCCCTAAACGCTTAAACATAGTTTATGCAATGTGATACAGTCTTCTCTTTTAAGATTTGTTCATTTACTTATTTAGAGAGAGAGTGTGCGCACAAGTTGGTGGGGGAGGGACGGAGGGAGAGGGAGAGGAGACCCTCAAGCAGACTCCTTGCTGAGTGCAGACCCATGCAGGGCTCCATCCCACAGCCCATGAGATCACGACCTGAGCCTACAAGAGTCAGCTGCTCAACTGACTGAGCCCCCCAGGTGCCCCATCTGGGATCATGTTTTCTTAAATTCATTTGACAAAGACAAGGGCAGAGGGAAAGGGAGAAGCAGATTCCCAGCTGAGCAAGGAGCCCGACATGCGACTCAATCCCAGGACCCAGGAATCATGACCTGAGCCAAAGGCAGATGCTTAACCAACTGAACCACCCAGACACCCCTCAACACTTTAGATTAAAATCACAGAGGCGGGGCGCCTGGGTGGCTCAGTTGGTTGAGCAACTGCCTTCAGCTCAGGTCATGATCCCGGAGACCCGGGATCGAGTCCCACATCCGGCTCCCTGCTCGGTGGGAGGCCTGCTTCTCCCTCTCTCACTCCCCCTGCTCGTGTTCCCTCTCTGGCTGTGTTTCTCTCTGTCAAATAAATAAAATCTTTAAAAAAAAATCACAGAGGCAGTATGTCTGATTCACTGAAAGTCTCTAACAGATGCCTTCTGTTAAGCGTGTCCCACAGAGCGGTCAGTGCCCAGGGTGGCACATGAACCCACAGGGAGCCTGTTTCGATTTGGTCGTCAGACCCCTGCAGCAATCACACATTAGGCCCTCCAAGCAGAGCAGTCAGTCGGGCCTTTGAAGCATTAGGAGATGGGAAGTCTCCACCCACTCCTCCACAGGGGAGGGAGCAGGGACCCATAGCACATAGCACAGCACATCTCTCTCCTAAGGAAACTTTCCTTCTTTTGTCCCCTCACTTCAAGAAAGGCAGGGGGAGGGATTGGTCAGTAGACATGGTCAGTGACGGCAAAACTGGTTTTGCCTGTACTGCAAAGGCAGCCTTGTCCCTGGTTTTGGCCTGGGCGGAGACTGGGCGTCTACCATCATTTTTGTTGGTCTTGGCCTTGAGCATCCAGCCAAAATGCAGACTACTCCTTTGAACAGTCTACACACACTTGCCCAAACACTCTTTATACAAACCATCTCTACATACTGAGTTTACCCCATCTGAAGCTGCAGAGTCATCCCGCCCAGAGAAGCATTATTTTCCTGTTGGGCTCACCACTGCGGCCACCGAGGCTGGGGACCTGGGCACCTCTGGGGACGTGGATGCCAAGTTCACGTCTCTTCCCACCAATCTCAGTATCGGAAAGATCACACTGATCTCTGTGCTATTGACCCAACCTGTTTTTCTCTTTATGTCATGAAATACTCATCCATTTCCTTTTTGATTAATGCATTTGGGATCCTATTTGTGCAATCTTTGTCTCTCTCAAGATCATGAAGACCTCCTATTCTCTTTTCCAAGAGCTCTGTTGTCCTCTCTTTCATGTTTAGATAGTCCATCAGGAACTGATCTGGTGTGGTGTGAGGTAGGGATCAAGAAACTTCTTCTTTGTTTGTTTGTTTGTTTGTTTATTTGACAAGAGATCACAAGCAGGCAGAGAGAGAGGAGGAAGCAGGCTCCCTGCCGAGCAGAGAGCCCGATGCGGGCCTTGATCCCAGGACCCTGAGATCATGACCTGAGCCGAAGGCAGAGGCTTTAACCCACTGAGCCACCCAGGCGCCCAAGAAACTTCTTTTTTTATTCATTTGGATATTCAGTTAATTCAGCCTACTTGTTGAATATTTATTTATCACAAAATTTTCTTTTTTTTTTAGATTTTTTTTCCTCTTTATTCATTTGAGACAGAGAGACCATGAGCAGAGGAAGAGGGAGAAGCAGACTCCCCACTGAGCCAGGAGCCTGACACAGGGCTCTATCCAGGACCCTGGGATCATGACCAGAGCTGAAGGCAGAGGCTCAACCATCTGAACCACCCAGGCGCCCCTATCACACAATTTTATTTTAATTGTTTACTACCTACCAGGTCCTGGGTATACAGAGGTGGCCAAAGCAAAGCCCTTGTCTTCATGGTGAAGGCAATAGACAGACAGGAAACAAGGCAAAAAAGATATCAAGGGTGGTGAATACCAGGCTACATGATAAAGCAGAGAAGGGACACAGGCATAATGTATTTGAGCAGCCTTCTATTATAGGTCATGAGGCTATGCCTGGTGTTTTGCTATTATAAATAGCATCACTGTGGGCAAACAAGTCTTTGGGAATATTTCTGATTATTTCCTTATAAAAACTACGTGGGTCAGGACTCTTAGGCATCAAGGGGTAGGATCTTCTTGGGCCTAGATACATCTTTCCAAGCTGCCCTTCAGAAGAGTTTACCAATTTTCACTCTCCAGCGCCCAGTGTTGGCGAGAGCTAAGCTGCCTTCATTTCACTAATTCTGGAGGGAGCACTTAGAGAAGGGCACTAACATACAGACTTCCCCCTCACACTCCCAGTACCCCTGATATTTATTTCCCTAACAATGCCCTTTCTCCTTTCTTCCCACCCAAATCTTAGCCAATGTTCACATCTGGTCCCTTCCTGAAACTCAATTATACATTCAAATTGTTTTGTTATCTATTTATCTGGAGTGAGTTTAAATATTTTATTTCTTTGAGAGAGAGAGAGAGGGAGCAAGCACATTTGAGTGGGGAGGGGCAGAGGGACAAGGAGAGGGAGAAGGGATCTGAAGCAGACTCTACACCAAGAGCAGGGCCCTACTGGGGCCTGATCTCGCCACCTCGAGATCATGGCCCGAGCTGAAACTGAGATTTGGACATTTCATCAACTGAGCGCCTCAGGCACACCTGTATTTGAAGTGAGTTTCTATCTTGCTTCCCTAGAAGACTTGGACAAGTTTACACTTCCTGGAGCATGAAGCAAAGCGTAACGCCCACAAAAAGCATGTAATAAAGTAGCAGAGAACGTGTGCCCATCAGAACTACGGTGCGATTCCAGACTTTGGCAGATAGTGTTGGTTCCACTTGGAAAGGCCAGCCTGGTGTCGTAACTGCACACACACACACACACACACACACACACACACACACACACACGTGAGATGCTTTAGAACCCAAGCCGATGACCATGAGGACTTAGGGAAGCATCGTTCATGCAAACACGGACGGTTGGAGCTGACCAGTTGTGCAAAGAGCTTTCAGTGGAAAGGTTTCTGCCTTAAATGATAGAGTCATTACTGCAGGCTGTGCTGATGGTGACCTGTTCGTTTCTCGAGACAGCCACCAAGAAGGCCCGGGCCACCAGGAGGAGCCTGCTGCATGTCCCCTACGGCGATGGTGAAGGGGAGAAACTGGACATCTACTTTCCCGGGGAAGTGTCTGAAGGTAGGCGGCCAGGCGGGCGGTCCCCGGGCAGAGCTCAGCTGGCCTGGCCGTTGGGCTCATCTGGCACATGTCTGTCTGTCTTTACAGCCTCGCCTATCTGTCTGTTCTTTCATGGAGGGTACTGGCAGAGTGGAAGGTGAGTCGGGAGTCTGGATGGGCAGGGAGAAGGCGATTCCTCTAGCCCTGGTTCATGAGTTCCTGTAACTGCTGTGGCAGATGATGGCAAACTTGGTGGCTTATCACAAAAGCGCATTCTCTCTGATGCCGGAGGCCAGGGGTCCGAGATCAGGGTTTGTGCAGGGCCGCGCTCCGTCCAGAGGCTCCAGGGGAGAGCCTGCTCCTGCCTCTTCCAGCTCCTGGGGGCTCTTGGTTTACACTGACTGTGGTCACACCATTTCCCGTCTCTGCCTCCATTCTCACGGGGCCTCCTCGGTGTCTGTGTGTGTGTGTCTCGATCTTCCCCTGCCTTTCTCTCTTATAATGTCACCCATGATAGCACTGAAGTGTGTCCTAATCGGGGATGACCTCACCTCAGGATCCCTAATGGCAGCTGCGTAGACTCTATGACCACATTCCTAGGGACTGAGGTTAGGATTTGGAACTATCTTTTGCGGGGACGCTATTCAGCCCAGTGTATCTGGTGGGAAGCATGTTCAAGCTACTGTCAGTCAGAGGCAAATCATATGACTAAGCTTCCCGGCCGACACCGGACCGGCGGGTTTCCCAGGACATGAGGCTTTCAGTGGGAGAGTCCCTGGGGAAGCCCGGTCAGCTTGTGACAGTAAGATAAGCAGAAGGGGGTTTGAGATCTTCAACAGACACTGTTGTTCCCTAGGATCTTACTAAGGAGTTGCCTGCTACAGGATCTACGACCCTTCAAGCACAGTCTTCTTCAAAGCTAGGTTTACGGGACCTTTACCCTTTGGCATGCAAAGCTCCCTACCTACCTGATCTTCATTTCTCAAAGACAGCACCTAAGGGAAAGTAGATGTCCCCATTTTACAGATAAGGAAAGCAGACCTAGAGGTTAAATAAAGCCCCCAGGGTTTCACAGCTAGCATGTAATAAGGTAAGGACAGCGCCTACCTTCTTCCTTATACTATGCAGGACCAGAGAGGGCTGGAGCCCTGGGTGGACAGGACACGGAAGGAGCCTGGTGGCCACGATGCCTCCCTTTATCACGTGTTTGTCTCTTTCCTCAGTAAAGACACATCAGCCTTCATGGTCAACCCACTGACGGCACGGGGAGTGGCCGTGGTGGTCGTGGCTTATGACATTGCCCCCAAAGGTAATGAGGATGGCCCTGGGCTGCTGGGCTTTGGAGGGGCGAGAGCCGTGGATGCTGCCCTCCTGCTGTCCGTGCAGGTACCCTGGACAGGATGGTAGACCAGGTGGCTCGGAGCGTCGCATTCGTGCAGAAACAGTACCCGCGCAATGAGTGCGTGTCACTGCAGGTTCTCCTTTTGTCACACGATGTGGGGGAGGGTGGATGCGGCCCTTGGTGCGGCCCAGCTGTCCCCTCCGGCCTCTGGAGCCGAAGAAGAACTGGGAATCTTTGCTTCTGGCCCAATGCACTTGGGATGCTGAAGGCGAATTGGACTCTCTGCTCTGACCCAACCCAGGGGACTCTACCTGTGTGGGCACTCCGCAGGGGCCCACCTGGCCGCCATGATGCTCCTGGCCAACTGGACCAAGCATGGAGTCACACCCAACCTCAAAGGTTTTCAGGGGACTGCAGGTTTGGTTGGGCAGCATACCCCCTCGTCCGGTGGTCGGCAGCAGCTACACAAAATCCCAACAGCCACGGAGGGCTTGGCCTGGGGACATGGGGCCTTGTGAGACGGGCCTGCTTTGCTTCTCTACCCCTACCAGGGTCTTGGCCCCTTGGCCCGGAGGCTGGGCGGGCCCCATTTTGCGCCCCGCCCCCGCGTGTTTGAGGCCTGCGGTAGGTGGAGCCTCAGCCCCACGGGCTGCCTGGCCCTCTGACTATTCACCTTCACAGGCTTTTTTCTGGTGAGTGGGATCTATGACCTGGAGCCCATCGTATACACCACTCAGAACGCCCCTCTCCTCCTGACCCTGTGAGTCATTTGGCCCTTCCTCCCCGAGCTGAGCAGGAGCCTCCCAGGAGGGCCAGGGGTGAAGCGCAGGCTTCTCTCTGTCCTGACCCACGCCTACCCCCTGCTTCAGGGAGGATGCTCCGAGGAACAGCCCCCAGCTGCTCCTGGAGGCGGCCGTGACTCGGCCCTCGGATCCAGCCTGCCACGTGCTGGTGACCGTGGGCCAACATGACTCCCCTGAATTCCACCGACAGTCCAAGGAATTCTATCAGGTACCCCCAGCACCCCACCTCTGGCCAGGGGTTGAGGGTCCTGTACTCTCCTTACCTTCCTCTTTATTTCACCCAAAGGGACCCCAAGACCACGAGCCATTTATTCAAGATACTTAGCGAGCACCTGGTACATGCCAGGCTTGGGGTGACACGCCCCTCCCCCCCCCCCAGCCTCATGCTTGGCTCCTTCCTTCACCCAGACGCTGTGCCGAGGAGGGTGGAGTGCCTCGTTTGAAGAAATCCACGACGTGGATCACTTTGAAATCATTTGGGATCTAACCGAGCAGGACTCCGTGCTCACCCAGGTGGGGCACATCCTGGCACCCTGGAGAGCTGGGTCCCGCCCCGCCCCCTGACACAGGCGAGGTGGGAGGTGGGGAGCACAGAGGCTCGTTGGCATGGGGGGCGGGGGTCTTGATGGTAGGAATTGACTTCCTCTACCTCACCTCCTTCTGAAAGAGTCCCAGGGCTTCTGCACAGTCTGCTCCTGGGCACACAGGTGTGAGGTGCCCGGGGCTTGGCATGGATGGGGAGAGGCAGTGAGCGGGTACAAGGGGGGGGGGTATTTGTCTGTGTGAGCACAAAGCAAAGCCAACTCCACATAGGAGAGGATAGATGGACCTGGTTCATAAATGTTCAGTACAATTTTAACATGGAGAATCCCTTTTTATAATTTATTTTTTTTAAAGATTTTTTATTATTTATTTGACAGAGAGAAACACAGCCAGAGAGGGAACACAAGCAAGGGGAGTGAGAGAGGGAGAAGCAGGCCTCCCGACGAGCAGGGAGCCCGATGTGGGGCTCGATCCCGGGTCTCTGGGATCATGACCTGAGCCGAAGGCAGTCGCCTAACCAATTGAGCCACCCAGGCGTCCCTATAATTTATTTTTTTAAATATTTTTATTTATTTATTTGACAGACAGAGAGAGAGTGAGAAAAGGAATACAAGCAGGGGGAGTGGGAGAGGGTGAAGCACGCTTCCCACTGAGCAGGGAACCCAAGGCAGGCCTTGATCCCAGAACCCCGGAATCATGACCTAAGCCGAGGCAGACTGCTTAACGACTGAGCCACCCAGGTGCCCTTCAATAAGGCTTTTATAACATTCAATTTTAACTCACATAGTGAATATTCTTACTATATAAAGAGCACTTTCAAATCAATAAGAACAGTTTTTATTTCTATTTAGGAATAGATTATAAATAGAAAAAATGGATAAAGAATAAGGGATACTTTTTTATTTTATTTTATTTTTTTAAAAGATTTTATTTACTTATTTGACACAGAGAGAAAGATCACAAGTAGACAGAGAGGCAGGCAGAGAGAGAGAGGAGGAAGCAGGCTCCCTGCTGAGCAGAGAGCCCGATGCGGGCCTCGATCCGAACAGTTTTTATTTCTATTTAGGAATAGATTATAAATAGAAAAAATGGATAAAGAATAAGGGATACTTTTTTATTTTATTTTAAAAAAAGATTTTATTTACTTATTTGACACAGAGAGAGATCACAAGTAGACAGAGAGGCAGGCAGAGAGAGAGAGGAGGAAGCAGGCTCCCTGCTGAGCAGAGAGCCCGATGCGGGCCTTGATCCCAGGACCCTGAGATCATGGCCTGAGCCGAAGGCAGAGGCTTAACCCACTGAGCCACCCAGGTGCCCATGGAGACACTTTTTTCTTAAAGATTTTTTTATTTATTTGTCAGAGAGAGAGAGAGAACACAAGCAGGGGGATTGGCAGGCAGAGGGAGAAGCAGACTCCCCACTGAGCAAGCAGCCCGATGCGGATGCGGGACTCCATCCCAGGACTCCAGGATCATGACCTGAGCCCAAGGCAGACACTTAATGGACTGAGCCTCCCAGGAATTCCAAGAACAAGGGATAATTTAAGAAAAAATATACATGGCCAGTGAGCATGGGGGAGGATTAAATTATACCAGTGATCATAGAAATGTCACTTAAAAGGCCAGTCCTGTCCCACCTGTCATGGCAAATGTTCTAATGATAATTATGCCCAGCCCTGCTGGAGAGGTTGGGAAGGGTCCCACTCCAGTTCTGCCCTTGGGAGCACAGTCCGGGGATAGGGATCCAAACCCAGTGACCCAGTAATTCTGCTGCTTGGACTTTCTCTTCAGGATAATCAAGAAATACACAAAAGTAGTCTTCCCACCTTTATGAATATTCAAAACTTAGAAACAGCCGACGTGTCCCAGTGTGTTTAAATTAGGACATAATTCGGTAACAGAATGAAGTTTGTGAATATTAGTTAGGCTACATCTATTGTTTCGGACGTGAGAGCAAAGAAAGAAGGGAGCCAACACAGTCCCAGTTTAATAAGAGACAGGCAGCTAGAAGCTTGGAAAGATGTGCGTGCTTGTGAAAAAAGAACAATTATCAATGGTGTGACAGGTGCATTTAAAAAATTCATTCCTGCATTTGCTAACACGAACATGCGTTAACTTTTTTTTTAACTGGGGGGAAAAACAAACACTCATAAGTGGCATCCCCTGAAAAACCTAAAAAATACGTATTTGGGGATCTGGGAGCCATACAGTGTCTGATCCCACTGCCCAATGCTGCTGCTGTAGTACACACAGAAGCTGCCACCACCATTTATAAATGCTTGCATGGAGTGGGTGTGCGCCAATAAAACCTCATTTCTGCGGACATCTGACTCTCTTTTTTAAAGATTTTATTTATTTATTCGACACACACAGAGAGAGAGAGATCACAAGTAGGCAGAGAGGCAGGCAGAGAGAGAGGAGGAAGCAGGCTCCCTGCTGATCATGACCTGAGCCAGAGGCAGAGGCTTTAACCCACTGAGCCACCCAGGCGCCCTGACATTTGACTCTTACATAATTTTTACATGTCAGAAAATAATACTCTGTTTCGATCTTTTTTTCATCTGATTTAAAAATGTAAAGCCAGGGAGCCTGGCTGCCTCAGTCTGTCAAGCAGATGACCATTGACCCCAGGGTCATGAGTTCCGGCCCCACGTTGGGTGTAGAGATTACTTAGAATTTGGCCCTGGAGGCTTTTAATTAATCGATTTTAATTCATTAACTAAAACCCTAATTAATTAATTTCATAAAAGCATAAAGCCAGAGGCGCCTGGGTGGCTCAGTTGATTAAGCATCTGCCTTTCGCTCAGGTCATGATCCCGGGGTCCCAGGGTCAAGCCCCACATTAGGCTCCCTGCTCAGCAGGAAGCCTGCTTCTCTCTCTCTCACTCCCCCTGCTTGTGTTCCCTCTCTAGTGGTATCTTTCTCTGTTAAATAAATAATAAAATCTTCAAAAAAACCCACCAAAAATAAAGCCATTATTAGCTCGTGGCTCAACAAAACCAAGTGTTGAGCTAGAGGAAAGTCTGTATGGCTGGGGGTTTATTTGGGACACCGACACTTCAAAGGACCGATGGGGCCGGGCTGTCATTGCGAGTGACCGTTCTGTGCTCAGGAATGCAGTCTGTCTCTCATCAGATTCCTGTCGAGGGAGCCTCACCAGCGCCTCTCCAAATCTGGGGGTCTTGTGTCTTTCCTTCCTGCTCCAGATGATCTTGAGAACAATCCTCCGGGAGCTCTAACGGCGCTGGAGTGTGCCCCCCGCCCCCCGATGGTGAAGCTCCTTCACAGCCTCCGCTCTCCCTGTGCCCGGGAGCACTTCTGCGGGCTCCGAACACCACCACAAATTCGCTGGCCTGGATAGAGGGGTCCTAGGGAAGGTCCAGCGCAGTCAGTGCTGTGTGATGCCCAAGCCACCTGGCCCCCTGCCTGCCAGGGCGTGACAAAAATGACAACACTTGGCAATAGGTAGACCTCGCTCCAGCTGAAAGTTTGCTGACCTTTTTGTAAGAGCTCAAACCAGTTTGTTCTGTCTTTTACGGCATTCTTTCGGATCTTGTCCATCTCTCCCATCCTGAGGCTTTCCCTGAGAGTTCTAGGACGTAGCCTGGGGGCTAGCCCCTTCCGTGATGGGACGATGACATCCACAGCCAGGACAGAATTCCTCTGCCCCCCCACCCAGGGGTGTGTGCAATTCCCCAGCAGCCAGCTACATCCATCCTCCACGCTCCCCACGCCAGCGCCCCTCCCCAGCTCTGAAGAGCTGGCACTCCACGTGGGATGGAATAAGGCAAAACTGGAGACGAGCCTAGATAGTCCTCAGTCCGGGATGAGTACGTCCAACCACGTGTTTACTGGGTGGGAAAGCCCCCCAAATATAAGTAAGACGCTTGCTTACTTAGAACTTAGTACCGTCTCAACAACATTACACAATATACACCCACAAAAAGACATTTTTCTCTGTGTGCCCATGTGTGTGATGCAGGGGACAGGCCCTGGGGGAGCCACACCTAACAGCTCTCCTCCCCTCTGGGGAGGCAGGTGTTGTCATTGTGTCTGTATTCTCTGGCTCTCAGGCAAAGAAGGCAATCAATATTTAAATGTACTGTGTAATTAGAAGTGCTAAAAGATTCACAAAGCGTTCAGGGTGCAGGCAGCCGAGAATGACATCATAGACGTAACTGGAATTTAGTCCAGACCTGCAAAGGAGATGGAGACTGTAGGACTTCATCTAACATTTGCAACCAACCTCGCAGCTGCTGGAGGGGACCCCCAAGCCTTCACCATACCTAGGTTGAGAATCGCCCCCTTAGGTTATGCCCTGATGAGGCAAAATGCCCCAAAGTAAGCAAAAGACAGAACAGAAATGTGTTGCCCCCTTGTGATCCTATTTTCATTAAAAAAAAAAAAAAAAAAAAAAGGAAACAAAAACAGGACAACTGGGTGGCTCAATCAGTTAAGAGTCTGCCTTTCGCTCAGGTCATGATCTGCAGGTCCAAGGACTGAGCCCCACCTCGGGCTCTCTGCTTGGTGGGGAGCCTGCTTCTCCCTCTCCCTCTGCTTGCCACTCCCCCTGCTTGTGCTCTCGCTCACACACACTCTCTGTCAAATAAATACGATCTTTAAAAATAATTAAGTAAACATTTTAATTTAATATACAACTGATATTCAATACACTGTGGACCGAATATTTTTATGGCTTTCTAAGAATGACTTCATGATTTCTTTAAATGTACAGTGTTGTTTTAGGCATACAATGTTCATCGATAAGTGTGTTCTTAATGCCCTCTATTTCGCCCACCCTCTCTACCCACCTGCCCTCTAGCAACCAACATTTTGTGCTCAGCATGTAAGCATCTGGCTTTTGTATTTGTCTCTCTTCCCCTCGTTTGTTTGGCTTCTTAAATTCCACATATGAGTGGAATTTTATGCTTTTGTCGTTCTCTGTTGGACTATTTTACTTAGCATAATACTCTCGCAGTCCATCCACGTTGTCACGAATAGCAAGATCTCATCCTTTCTGTGACTGCGTAATATTTCATTGTATGTGTACCACACCTTCTTTATTCACTCATCAGTCAGTGGACACTTGGGCTGATTCCATATCTTGTGGCTATTATAAATCATGTTGCAATAAACATCGGGGTGTATGCATCTTTTCGAATGAGTGTTTTCATTTTCTTAGGGTAAATATCCAGTAGAGGAATTGCTAGATCATACATATTTCTATTTTAATTTTTGAGGACACACTTTACTGTTTTCCACCATGGCCGCATTATTCTGCATTCTCGCCAATGGAGCACAAGGACTCCTGTTCCTCCACGTCCCCGCCAACACTGGTTATATTTTGTGCTTTTTTATTTTAGCCATTCTGACGGGTGTGAGGGAATATCTTGTTGTGGCTTCAATTTGCATTTCCTTGATGATGAGTGATTTTTGAGCATTTTTTCATGTGTCTCTTGGCCATTTGGAAGTCTTCTTTGGAAAAATGTCTATTCAGGTACTCTGCCCGGTTTTTCATTGAGCTATTGGGGGTGTTTTTTGGTGTTGCGTTGTATAAGCTCATTATATAGATAACTTATTAATGTGAATTTCCTGATTTTGACGATTTTGCCGGGGTTATATGAAAGATGAAGTATTTGGGGGTAAAGAGGCATAATGCCTTCATCTTACCCTTTTTTAAAAAAAAAGATTTTTAATTTATTTATTTGACAGAGAGAAACACAGCCAGAGAGGGAACACAAGCAGGGGGAGTGAGAGAAAGAGAAGCAGGCTTCCCGCCGAGCAGGGAGCCCGATGTGGGGCTCCATCCTGGGACTCCGGGATCATGACCTGAGCTGAAGGCAGTCGCTTAACCAACTGAGCCACCCAGGTGCCTGCCTTCATCTTACTCTTAAGTTGCTCAGATAAAAAATGTACATATATACACATACTATATATATTCTATTTTCTTTCTCTCCATATATACATATATGTGTATGTATGTGCATCATGTAAACAGAAAATCTGTATAGAGTATACATGAGTTTTCCTTGTACTATTCTTGCAAACTTTCTATAATTTAAAATGATGCAATAAAGGGGGCGTGGCTTACTCTGTCAGCAGAGCATGCAACTCTTGATGTCAGGGTTGTAAATTCACGCCTCATTGGATGTAGAGGTTACTTGAAAATAAAATCTTTAATAATAATAATAATAAAATGATACAGCAAAAAGTTTCCAGGGGCAGCTTGCTGACTCAAACAGTACAGCCTGGTAGAGTGTGGGATTCTTAATCCCAGGGTCGTGAGTTCAAGCCCCATGTTGGGTGTGGAGCCTACTTAATTAAAAAAGAAGTTGCTGGGGTGCCTGGGTGGCTCAGAGGGTTAAGCCCCTGCCTTCAGCTCAGGTCATGATCTCAGGGTCCTGGGATTGAGTTCCACATCTGGCTCTCTGCTCAGCAGGGAGCCTGCTTTCCCTCTTTCTCTGCCTGCCTCTCTGCCTATTTGTGATCTCTGTCAAATAAATGTGTGACATTAAAAGAATAGAAGCCAGCAACTCGCGTGGGGCTGGAGTGCTGAGAAGTCCTCTTATTTCTGGCCTGCGGATGTGAGAGGCACCACTCAGCCACCCCTGCAGCTCGGGAAGTGACCTCAGAACATCCTGCTCCTGACACAGATGGAGGACAGGCAGATTTCCCCCGGAGGCTACAGGATTTGCCGTTGCTGGGACACGACTTTGATAAGGGAAGGGGGGCGTTTAAGGGAAGGGGGGCGTTCGCCCTGGGGTCGGCCCGACCCATCCCCCCTGCTCTGCCCTCTTCTCTCCTCTGTTTGTCCTGCGGTAGGCCACAGCTCCCAGCCACCCTCCTGGACACCCAGTAATGCCCTCAGGGACTTATCTTTCTCTATCCCTTAGTCCTTCAAGCTCTCTTAAAGCTTTTGCAAGGCATTCAGTCCCTCTAGAATTCTTTCTGACTTTGCGGAGCAGGTGGGGGCCGATGTTGGCCCTCTTTGGTTGCCTAGCACCTGGGATCCTGCTCAGGGCTCTGTTCCTGGAATTGGTTTTACTCCCTGTCCTATCAGGGCTTCAACCAGCGATTCTGAGTCTCCATTTATTCATCTGTAAAAGAATCTAGCTGGGGGCACCTGGGTGGCTCAGAGCGTTGAGCCTCTGCCTTTGGTTCAAGTCATGATCTCAGGATCCTGGGATTGAGCCCTCTGCTCAGCAGGGAGCCTGCTTCCCCCTCTCTCTCTGCCTGCCTCTCTGCCTACCTGTGATCTCTCTCTGTGTCAAATAAATAAATAGAATCTTAAGAAAAATAAAGGATCTAGCTGGAGCAGGCAGACAGACCCACAGGCAGAACTGAGACTGAGATGGGTCCCAGCACACAGGGGAATTTACTCAGTGATAAAAGTGGTGTTGCAGGCGCACCTGGGTAACTCAGTTGGTTAAGCCTCTGCCTTTGGCTGAGGTCGTGATCCCAGGACCCTAGGATTGAGCCCCATGTCTGCTTGTCCTTTTCCCTCTGCCCCTCCTCCCTACTTGTGTTCTCTCTCTCAAATCAATCAACCAACCAGTCAGTCAACTTAAAAAAAAAAAAAGTCCTCTGTCAAATAAAAAAATAAAATCTTTAAAAAAAAAAAAAGCCATCTCAGAGTGGAACAAAACAAAAGAAGCCAACCAGAAATAGAAAACAAAAGTCGGGGATGCCTGGCTGGCTCTAGCCCAAGAGCACGTGGCTCTTGATACAGGGGTAGTGAGTTCGAGTCCCACATTCGGTGTAGTGATTACTAAGGGGAAAAAACACACTTAAAATAAAACACCAAAAGTCAAGGGGGGAAAAAAAAAGACTGATTCAACTGCATAAAAGTCTAAAACTTCTGCAAGAAAAAAACATACCACAGAGTCAAAAGACAAACTAGGATCAAGGGCGGGGAGGACATGACGAATGAGGTTAAGTGCCTTCTGTATAAAAACTCACCAAAACCAAACCAAAATAAAATAAAACAAAAAAACTCGCCAGGCAAAAGGAAAAATGTCAGGAACCTAACAGCAAGTGGTAAAGACACAAATGGGCAATTCACAAGGAAGATTTGAGAGATACAACTTAAAACAAATACATACCGTACTGCATTCTCATAGCGGCAAAGATCAAAAAGTTTGCTGTGGCTCAGGGTTGTGAGAAGACAAGAAGTCTCGGTTTGAGGGGCGGTGGTCACCTTTTCAGGTTAAGCTGGTAGACCTTTGACCCAGAGAATTTAGCAACCCATGGACACAATACAGCCTGCCTCCCTCCCACCTCTAGGTGGGTCTTTCTTTGTCCCCGTGTTTTCCCTCTCTCATTTTCCCTCCCCACTTTTTCACAAAATTGCTTACAATTTTCTTGTCAATTAAGCTGGGATATAATTGCCAGCTAACAGCTTATCCAACACACAAAGACTATAACTGGTAGAAATGAACAAAATTAATTTAACAACGGCCAACACTGACACAAGCCCCAGTGGTTCTTTTAGCTACTACATTTAGATGTTAAAAATTGGACCCCAGACAGTAGGAACTTGGTACAAATAATGCAGAAGGATCAAAATGGCAGAAGTTGCTATTGGTAAAATTTGATATAGCCAAAAGTTAATCTATGAATTAAATATCTGTTACAAAATCTTATGGAGAAGGGGGAGTGTTTAATGAGCATAGGTTTAATATATGCATGAGCGACAGTGCCCACTTCTTGAACCCATGCGGGCCGGGGAGGTCAGAGCAGCCTCAACCCCTCTTCCCACCAGTCATTGCAAGCAGTCGGAGAAACGCTAAGTGTGTTGGGGCGCCTGAGTGGCTCAGTCGTTGAGCGTCTGCCGTTGGCTCGGGTCGTGGTCCTGGAGACCCTGGATGGAGCCCTGCATTGGGTTCCCTGCTCAGCGGAGGGCCTGCTTCTCCCTTTCTCACTCTGCTTGCGTTTCCTCTCTGTTAGATGAATTTTAAAAAAAGAAAAGAAAAAAGAAAAGAAAAGAAAAGAAAAGAAAAGAAAAGAAAAGAAAAGAAAAGAAAAGAAAAGAAGAGAAAGAAGAGAGAGAAAGGAAGGAAGGAAGGAAGGAGAAGGAAGGAGGGAGGGAGGGAGGAAGGGAGGAAGAGAGAAAGAAAAGAAAGAGAGAAAGAAAGAAAAGAAAGAAAAGAAAGAAAAGAAAGAAAAGAAAGAAAAGAAAGAAAAGAAAGAAAAGAAAGAAAAGAAAGAAAAGAAAGGAAGGCTAAGTGTGGGAAGTGGCCAGCACCCGGCGGCCACCCGCTTGGTGCGTCCCGAATAGCTGAGTCGCGCGGTGGGAGGACTACAACTCCCAGCACGCCCCGCGCCGCCCAGCCTTGCCTTCCCAGAAAGCCGCGGGCGTTCCCGACATGCCCCAGGGCGGCCGCCAACCGCCGGATTTGAATCGAGTCGGCGCTCGGCGGCCGCGGCGGCGGGATGGGCGCCTCGTCGTTGCCCCCCGCCTGGCAGCTCTACCTCAAGGACCACCGCGTCTCTACATTCAAGAACTGGCCATTTTTGGAGGGCTGCGCCTGCACCCCGGAGCGGGTGAGACGGGCCTCCCAGGGCCCTAAGCCGCCGCCCCCCCAGAGCCCTGACGCAGCCCCGGGGTGACCCCTCCAGCCGTGGGCTTCCGGCCCTGTGAAGCCCCTCCCGCTGTGGGCTCGTCGACCCCGGGCCGCCCCTCCCTCCGTGGGCCTCGGGGGCTGCCCCGCCCGCTGTGGGCTCGCAGACCCCGGGCCGCCCCTCCCTCCGTGGGCCTCCGGGGCTGCCCCTCCCGCTGTGGGCTCGCAGACCCCGGGCCACCCCTCCCTCCGTGGGCCTCGGGGGCTGCCCCTCCCGCTGTGGGCT
>PITA01014106.1:26144-54905 GCA_004023965.1 Spilogale gracilis | reverse complement strand
CAGTGTTTCAAGATTCATTCACCATTCCCCACACCCAGTGCTCCACGCTTTAGGTGTCCCCAGTACCCACCACCAGGCTCTCCCATCCCTCCACCCCCCTCCCTCCAAGTCCCTCAGTCTGTTTCTGTGTCCAAAGTCTCTGTTGTTTCGTTTCCCTCCCTAGATTACCCTAGTTCCCATTTGCCTTCCTTCTCCCACTAAGGGCCATATGCACCCCAATGTTCATCGCAGCAATGGCCACAATCGCCAAACTGTGGAAAGAGCCTCTACTTTTCTCACTGGAGGAAACAGATTAAAAACTGAGTAAGAAAAACATGTTAATCACTGTCAGTCATTTGGGCAAAGGTGATTTAATTGCACAAAATTATACTGTTACTACGCTATTACAAAGCCTGCTTAGAGAACTAATCTGAATAAAATCAGGGAGCAATTCTTCGATTTAAAAATGTGCTTAAATGAACTTTGACAGAGGCAAGAGCGTGATGGATCTCAAAGACATTTTCTGAGTGAAAGAAGCCAGTTTCAAAGTTACCTCCTGTATGTCTCCACATGTATGATGTTGTCAAAAAATAAAGCTATAGCGATGGAGAAATACGTCAGTGGTTGCCAGGGTTTTGGGGTGGGGGTTCTTGGGGAGCTCTGGGTGGAAGAAGGAACTGTTCTGTACCTTTCTTTTTAAAGATTTTATTTAGCTAGAGACAGAAAATAAGCAGGGGGAGTGGGAGAGGGAGAAGCAGGCTTCCCGCAGAGCAGGGAAGCCCAGTGGGAGGGCTCGATCCCGGGACTCTGGGATCATGACCTGAGCTGAAGGCAGATGCTTAATGACTGAGCCACCCAGGCCCCCAACTATTCTGTATCCTGATTGTAGTGGTGATTACATGAATCAATACCTGTGTAAAAATTCGCAGAAATGTACATACCAATAAGTCAATCTTCCTATACATTAATTTAAAAACTAAATTAAGGGATACTTTCCCTATTGTTTACTCCTCAGCAAAATCAAGTTGACCCTCTGAAACAAAAGTCAAGTGATAAGCTCAAGATGCTCCAGGTCTGAAGAACAGGCATGAAAAAGCCTTTGGGGAAAAGATGATGATAACCCTCTGAGCTCCCCCTAAGGAAGGTGTGGAATCTAAGGAGAAGGTAAAGTGCACGTTTAGAGGTGATGGCTAGCTATGAAATGGGGTTTGTGGCCAATCATTCAGCCTCTCACTGCCCCCTCAGTTTCCTCTAGGGTCAGAGCCAACGCACTGACTGACAAGTGTTGGGGGTGCCTTTTCACTATTCAGAGTTACCTTTCAGGCCCATTTAGGCCTCGCATGTTGGCTTCAGCAATCAGGCCAGTGATTCCGATTTTGGAAGGGCTAGCGTGGCAACAGGCCAAGATCCTGTATTTCGGTTTCCTGGCGCCGCCTTCTGCTAGGAAGATTTAAGTAGCAAATGCTTGCTTTTTCATGAAAGTGATTTTCAATTCAATTTGGTTACCAAAAGTTTCCAGAAGGTGAGCTATATCTCTTTGGATTATTACAGGCCCCCTAAGGTGCTGCATACCGAAGTGCCTTAATCTAGCTTCTGAAAACACATTCAAGGCCCTAGTTTTTTTGTCGTTATCTTTCTTTTTTTTCAACCAGAACTCTTTCTTTTGAGATCATTGTAAATTCACATGCAATTGTGAGAAATAATGTGGTGAAATCCTGTGTATCCTTTACCCAGTTTCCCTTAGCAGTAGTATCTTATAAAACCGTAGTATAAGGGGTGCCTGGGTGGCTCAGTCGTTAAGTGTCTGCCTTTGGCTCAGGTCATGATCCCGGAGTCCCAGGTTCGAGCCCCACATTGGGCTCCCCGCTCAGCAGGGAGTTTGCTTGTCCCTCTGCCCCTCCCTGCTGCTCATGCACTCTCTCTCTCAAATAAATAAATAAAATATTTTTAAAAAAGAATACATGTATGAGATACCTAGTTTCTTGACATCCTCACCAGCATTTGGTGTTGTCACTATTTTTTATTTTAGCCATTCTGATATATGCATAGTAGTATCTCATGGTGGTTTTGATTTGCATTTTCGTGATGCCTAGTGATGCTTAGCATCTTTTCTTTCTTTTTCTTTTTTGCTGAACATCTTTTCATGCGCTATTTGCCATCTGTATATCCTCTTTAGTGAAATATTTATTCATATCTTTTGCCCATTTTCTTTTTTAAAAAAAGATTTATTTAGTTACTTTAGAGAGAGCATGAGTAGGAGGGACAGAGGGAGAGGGAGAGAATCCTCAAGCAGACTCCCCACTGGGCACGGAGCCCACATGGGTCTCAATCCCAGAACCTGAGATCATGACCTGAGCTGAAACCAAGAGCCACCCAGGCACCCCCTGCCCATTTTCTAATTGGATTGAGTTTTGAGAGCTCTTGATATATTCTAGATAAAAATCCTTGGTCAGATACATAGTTTGCAAATATTTTTTCTAGTCTATAGCTTGATCTTTCATAGAACAAAACTTTTAATTTTGATAAAGTTCAATTATATTTTTTCCTTTTATGGATCATGCTTATAGTGTTAATCCTAAGAACTCTTTGCTGAGCCCTAGATCATGGCTTTCTCCTGTGGTATTTTTTTTGTACAAGTTTTATAGCTTTATACTGTAAGTCTGTGATCCATTCTGAATTCATTGTTTGTATAAGGTACAATGTTTAGGTCAAAGTTTTGTTTGTTTGTTTTTTGCCTATGGATGTCATTTGTACTATTTATTGAAAGGCTATCCTTCCTTCACTGAATTGCTTTTACTTTGTCAATATTCAGTTGAACAAATTTGGGTTTATTTCTGGTTGCTCTGCTCTGTCCCACTGATCTATGTGTCTACCCTCCACTACTACTACACTGTCTTGATTTATGTAGCCATATAGGAAGGCTTTATATTGGGAAGAGTAATGTCCCCCCAGTTTATTCTTTCTTTAAAGATTTTATTTATTTATTTATTTATTTATTTATTTATTTATTTATTTATTTATTTTAGAGAGAGCATCAGAACGGGGAGAGGGAGAGGGAGAAACAGACTCCCCACCGAGCGGGAAGCCTGGTGTGGGACTCGATCCCAGGATCCCGAGATCATGACCTGAGCCAAAGGCAGATGCTTAAGTGACTGAACCACCCAGGATCCCTCCATTTATTCTTTATAAACATCATTTTAGCTACTGTAGGTCCTTTGTCTTTCCCTACAAATTTTATAATAAGCCTATCTATGTCTACAAAAATCCTTGCTGGGAGGTTGAGAGGGATTTCATTAACCTATAGATGAATGTGGGGAAACTGACATCTTTACTATTTTGAGTCTTCTAATCCATAAACACAGTAAGTCTCTCAAATTATTGATGTCTTCTTTGGGTTCTTTCATCAGTGTTTTATAATGTTCACGATACAGATGAAACATGTTTTCATGTTTTGTACATTTTCTGTTAGCTTTTATACTTAAAAATTTCATATTCTTTGGAGCAATTATAAATGGTATTGTGGTTTCTTATTTAGATTTCCACATCATGAAGTGTGATTAATATTTATGCATTGATCTTGCATCATATGACCATGCTGAATTCAATTATTAGTTCTAGAAGGGGTTTTTTAGATCCTCTGTCATTTTTTTTCTGTAGACAATCAAGTCTTCTACAAATAGAGACAGTTTTGCTTCAATCTTTCCAATCTGTATGTCTTTTATTTCTTTTTCTTGCCTTGTTGCACAGAAGTGAGAAGAGCTGAAAAGCTTGCCTTATTTCTGTCTTATGAGGCAAAGTATTCAGTCTTTTGCCATTAAGTATAATGCTAACCGGACCCCGAGATCATGCCCTGGGCCGAAGGCAGACACTTCACTGACTGAGTCACCCAGGTGCCCCCATTTTGCTAATATTTTTTGAGGCTTTTGTGTCCACGTTCATGTTCATGAGGGATGCTGGCCTGCCATTTACATTTTTTGTGTGTGTACTGCCTATCTCTGGGTCTGCTATTCATCTGGAACTCTGATAATATAAATGCTGGATCTCTTGTTATTTCCCACAGGGCTCTGAGGCTCTATTATTTCGCAAAGTCTATTTTCTCTCTGTTGTTCAGGCTGAGTAAATGTTATTGAAATTTCAAGTTCACTGATTCTATCCTCTGTTATCTCACTATACTATGGGTACAGCAAGTTTTTGTATGTTTTTTTAAATTTCTGTTACTGAATTTTTTTCCAGTTTTATAATTTCCATTTAGTAAATTTTTTATAACTTGTTTCTCTTTGCTGAGATTTTTCCACTTTTTCATTTGTTTCAAGAGACTTTGCAATTGTTTACTGAAGCATTTGTATGATGGTTGTTTCAAAATCCTTGTCAGATAATTCCGTGTTTTGATTAATCTCACTATTGATGTCAGTTGACTGTGTCCTCCTTGATTCAAGTCATGATTTTCCAGTTCTTGGCATGAGAGGAGATTTTTTTCATTGTATTTGGGCTGCTAGGGCAGGAAACTATTTAAATCTTTTATTTTGGTGGCCAGTCACTCCAGGTTTAGTGCACAGGTCCTGGCCTACTTTTGTAGGCTGTGATTTCAATGAGAATTTACTTCACAGAGCCTCTGCCGTGCTGTTTGATCTGCTCATTAATGTGGTGCTGACGGGGCTCCCCCAAAGGTCCACACTGGGGCTGCCTAAGGGAGCAGAAGGCATTCCACCAGGCTGGGTTGCCTGAGGCCTGTGGTGGAAGAAGTGAGTCTCGAGTCTGTGGAAACAACTGATGTTTCCCAGTTTTGCTTGCTCTGGTGGAACCCCCCGCCTTGTCCGTGTTGTATACTATCCTGGTTTCTCTCCCAGGGAGAGGGCACTCTCAAGACCACAGGCCCAAGCAGGCTTACTGGGCCGGGGTACTTGTCCTGGTCGGATTTGTCCTTGATGATGGCCTGGCCGCGCCATATTTTGTGGTAAAGGAGAGGAGTCGGACCTGATGGGAAAGAAGAATACTTCCCCCTGGCTGTGTGGTGTTAGAGGCGCTCCCTGCTAGGCTCCCTTTGTGAGAGTTGTCAAGCCAACCTGGTGTCAGCAGCCTTCCTCTTTACACCTTCTGGGATTCTTCTTTGGTTGCCTCTTGAGTTATTTCTAGGATTTATAGTTATACTTAGTGGGGAGGAGCAAGGAGAAACAAGTCTATGCCATCTTGTCCAGACTGAAAATAGAGGAGCAATTTTGCACCGGTTTCTGCTGTTGCTTCTAGGCATGACTCAGGCTTTCATTTGCCTCCCTTTTCTGGGAAAAGGAGCTCAAGTGCCTTGCCTTGGTTAATATATCAAGCTCCCAGGTTTTTGGGGATGTGTGTGTGTGTTCGTGTGCGCGCACTTGCAAGAGAGAGACAGACAGAGAAAAGCTAGCAGAGATCAGCCTCCAAACAGAGTCTGTGTTGGAGTGGGGCAAGCACTGTGACAGGAAACGAAGTTAGCTGGGGATCTGTCTTGCCTCTAAGATACTCCTGTGCCCCTATATTCACAGGATCATATTTTGAGGAGTCAGGATCACCAAAGTTTGGTATCTCCAGATGGGACGGTGGTAGAAAATAAGATTTTACAACATTCTCGTCCATCTGTGTAAAACCTCAGGACACCAGTGTGTGCCATACTCCGTGCAGCCCTGGTCCTCAAGGAAAACAAGATGGAGACTGGAGACTGCTGCTCATTACAGCAGGCTGAAAATCACGATCCCCCTCCCCCAAGCGCCAAATGTTCAATGTCCTAATTCTTAGCATCGGCAAATAGGTTACCTTGCATAGTAAAAGGGACTTCGCAGGCATGGTTACATTAAGAATACTGAGATGGGAGGTGCCCGGGTGGCTTAGTCATTAAGCGTCTGCCTTCAGCTCAGGTTGTGGTCCTGGAGTCCTGGGATTGAGCCCCACATCCAGCTCCCTGCTCCACGGGAAGCTGCTGATGTCTAATATGACTCTCTGTAATGTGGAAATGTTCTATATCTGCTCTGTCCAGGGGGGTAGCCCCTTGCCACACGTGGCTACTGAGAACTTGAAATGTGGCCAGTACTTCAGAGGCACTGAACTTGTAATTTGGCTTACTCATTTAATTTCTATTTAAGTTGTGAAAGCCATGGGTAGCTAGCGGTAGCTGTATTAAACAGGGCAGGCCCCTACCATTAGAGAGTGTGGGTGAGGTGAACACAGATTGACTCATTTAGAGTCCTCGGTGCTGGAAAACTAGCCCACCCAAAATAGCCTGTATCAAATTAAAGAGGCACCAAACCTTCACCAGAGTTCAGATTCCTCATAACCTCTACCATAATGTAACCACAAACCTAAAAGATAAGAAAAAAAAATCTAAACAGCATGTAAAACTGTTATCATGAAACCCAGAAACTTCATAGGGGATGCGTGGGGTCAGTCCCTGGTTAAAAACCTGTGTATTCAAAGAATCTAGAATGACACCGATCACAGTCTCTGACACCAGAAAGAGTAGGAAGTTGAAGCAGAGGGAATTTCAAAAGCACAGAAATCTGGGACCCATTTAATGGAGAAAGACATATTCCTACATGCCTCGGAGGTCCAGGGCAGAAGCTAATGGTCAGAACGGCCACGATGAGTCACAAAACAAGGCCATATAATGTTCTGACCATCTGAGAAGACAAGGCCGCTAATGAGGTAATCTTAGAAAGGAAGGGAGGATGGGAGGAAAGGAAGGGAGGATGGGAGGAAAGGAAGGGAGGATGGGAGGAAAGGAAGGGAGGATGGGAGGAAAGGAAGGGAGGATGGGAGGAAAGGAAGGGAGGATGGGAGGAAAGGAAGGGAGGATGGGAGGAAGGAAGGAGAGAAGGAAGCAAGAAAGGAAGGAGGGAGGGAGAAAGGAAAGGGGAAGGGAGGAAGGAAAGATGAAGGGAAGGAAGGAAGGAAAGATGGAGGGAAGGAAGGAAGGGAAGGAAGGAACTCAACAGAGGAAGTGGGTAAGCACAAAACAAGACAAAAAACTAGCTCTTTGCTCCCCTGCAAAACCTGCTTTGGGGTCCGGCACTACGCTGCAGTCCACACTGCAGTTCCTTGTCACTGTCACTCACTAGGACCGATAGGTGCCAGGGTTGCTAAGTCACTTCCAGTAGCCTCTCACCACGAACCAGCAACACCATCCTTCACCTCATCCTCCTGCCTTACCTGCCACACAACTTCCCAATCCTGATCGATGGGATCAGCCAGCAGCGTCCTCCCCACCTCCGGGTTGCTGAGCCCTGGGGGAGGAGAAAACACAGTGGTATAGACAGAATCGTCTCAAAAAGAATGGTCTCCGTGAAATATTATGCAGCAGTTCAGTGCACGAGCGATCGACAGATGCCAAACCAGAAATCCATCCAAGGCACATTACGTGGAAAAGTAAGTGGTACCACTGTAATGGCTATGAACCAAAAGGTAGACACTGACAAGCATTTGTGACAACACGGAGCAGATGGGCCCTTCGGAGACAGCTGGTGGAGGTGTAAAATGAGTGGAGGTTATGGTGGACTACGGAAGACAGTCTGGCAATTCTTCAAAATGTCAACCACGGAGTTATCTCCTGGCCTGGCAATTCCACTTTTCGATAGACACTCAAGGGACATGAGAATGTGTGTCCATACAAAAACTCGTCATCGAGTGTCCATAATGATGTTCTCACAATAGCCCAAAGTAGAAACAACCCAGTGTCCACCAACCAATGAATGGCTAAACACAGTGGTCTATACATACGATAGAATATTATTCGGCAACAAAAAGGAGGTCATTCCCATTCATGCTACAACATAAAGGAACCTTGAAAACATGGTGCTCAGTGAAAGGCGCCGGTCACAAAAGACCTCACAGGATATGTTCCCATTTATATGAAAGCCCAGAATAGGGAAATCCGTAGAAACCGAAAGGAGATCAGTGGTAGCTTCAGGTTGTGGGGAGGGGGCTGGTGATAAGGGAGTGATGGTTCTAAAAGAGACAGGGTTTCTTTCCGAGGTGATGGAAACGGTCTAAAAATGGGCTGCCACAGTGGCTGCACATATCCGTGAATATACTAAAAAACCACTGAACTGTACACTTTAAATGTGTGAATAGTATGGTATGTGAATTACAGCTCAATAAAGCTGTTATTTTTTTTAAGAAAGCAAGTGATAGAATAATGCATGTACTATGAGCTCATTTATATAAAAACCAAAAAACCACATATGCATTTAATATAAACATTTGTGAATGTATGTAAATATATAGAAGATGATTTGGAAGGAAACCCGCCCATCTGTTTGCATTGGTTACTTCTGGAGAGGGAAGTGGGAACATCACACTTTCCTGTTCCTCCTCCTACCGCTCGGGTTGTTTCTTCAAGTCGCTTTTGTAGGCATTCCTTCCTCTGCCCACCCCTTTAGAATCTCATTTTACTCTTCGGGCTTGCCTTGAAGGGACACCAAGACCATACCCTTCCCGAGGCCTTAACAACCTCCATCCATCCCCTGGCTCATTCATTCTGCAAATATTCACCGAGCACCTGCTAGGTTCTGTGCTGGGACGTTTGATTCCTCGCTCTCCCTCCTCTCCTATCCCTCATCCCGCAGATTCCACCCGTCTTATCCCCGATTAACACGTTAGTCTCTCTCTGCTTCTCTCCTGGTCCTTGGCCTCCCACGTAATCCCAGCCACTGTTGCATTTCCTGGATCAAGGCAAGAGCCTCCTCCCTGGCCCCCCAGCCCGAACAGGCCGTTCTCCACATGACAGCCAGAGCCAACTTTTAAAAAATGTGCATCATGTCCTATCCATCTCCCTGCTTCAAAACCCTCCAAGAGCTTTCAATTACACTGTGTATAATATGTAAGCTCTTTACTTTGACCTAATAAGATAGAGCCCTTGCCTAAATCCCTAATCTTAGCCCATCCCGCTCCCTTGTTTGCTAGGCTCCTATAATCTATTCCTTCTTGAGGATCTTTGCACCTGCCTAAAACGTTCTCCCCTCATCCACGTCTCAGCTCCAGCGTCAGCTCTTCAGAGACGCCTTCCCTGGTCATCTTAAGTAGGCCCTGACCTTGGGCAGTGTCTCATCATGTCACCCCATCTTATTATCTCCCTTACTATCATCTGGAATTATGTTTCATTTATCAGTTTACTACATGTCTTCCCCACCCCTCAAATAGAAACCTCACGAGAGCAGTGACTGTGTTTCCCTCACTCTTACTGAATCCCTGCCATTCGGCACAGTACATAAAATGAAGGGTAAAATGAGATTCTAAAGGGGTGGGCAGAGGAGGGAGTGCCTACAAAAGTGACCTGAAGAAACAACCCGAGTGTGTGACCCCCCAGGTTTTTGGGTTTAAGCAACTAGATAGATGGGGGGTGCCATTCACTGTGACTGGAAGACTGGGGGAAGCGGGGGTAGGTGGATTTCAGAAGAGGGGTTTAGACATCTTAAATTTGAGATGTGTGTTAGTCTTCCAACTGGACGTCCTGAGTAGCTGGCTATATATAGAAGTCTAGACCTCAGTCAGGTTGTTAGGGCTAGAGATGGAAGTTTGAAAACTGAAATTCATCAGCCTAAAGATGTAGAAAGCACTGGGAATCACCTCAGAAGATAGGAGAGAAAAAAAAAATAAGAGGGCCTGATGCAGAGTTCTAAGGTCTCCGGCATTTGTATCCCCAGTCCTAACCTCTTCCTTCCCTGAGTTCCAGAACCACTACCAGACTGCATCACATAAACCCGACTCATCCCAAAACGACTGCATAGATGCCCGCTCTCCAAAAGTGGTCCTCGTTCTGTATCCTCTATCCCTTCTTCATCAATCAGATCTCTTTCCAGTGCCGTTCCCCACCTTTCCGTCCCTGTAATAGTGCCTTCAGTCCCTCGATCTCATCATTACACGCCTGGAACACAACTGTCTCTTAGCCAGTAGCTCCGCGGCCAGTCTTGCCCCACATAGTAATCACATCAGCCAACATTTATCAAGTGCTCATCAGTGCCAAGTAATTCCGTAAGTGCTTTACATGTCTTGATTCTTTACAGCAACCTGAAAGATCGGTACTATTATTATGCCCTGTTGACAAATAAGGAAATAGAGTCAGAGAGGGTAGGTAACTTGCAAGGTCACACAGCTAGTAAGGAGTAGATACAAATCCAGAGTCTGGGCTTGTGAGCACTCTCAGGATAGATTCAGTAAATAAATGCCTGCTCAGTGGATGGGGAATTGGGACCGTGGGGCCTATGATTTTTTTCTTGTTACTATTCTGACCTTGATGCTTTCATCTTTTCTTTCATTTTAAAATCTCATTTTGCTCAAAGCTCAGATACATTTAAGTTCCAAAATCAAATAATGGATCTTTTGCTGGGGCGCTCAAGGGAGTCAGTTGAGGTGCAGGCCATTAGCACCTGGAGCCACTGGCGAGGGAAGGCTGATGTATTGGTGTTCGGTGACTAGGGCCGAGGCGCACAGCGAAAAGATGGGGCATACCTCATGGCACCCTGACACCAAGGCATCGCCCCCGCAACCGTTCTCGGACGCCAGGAGCTTGGAGACGCGTTTCACATGCATCCAATCGCTCCGGTGACCCTCCGCGCTGTCAGCGCTGCTTTGCTCTCCATCTCCCAGGTGTTAAACCGGGCTCACAGAGGCTAGCTAACTCATCCCAGGTTGCAGAGGTAGTCACAGGCCAACGGGGAATGAATGCCAGGAGCTACAGTGGCAGCCGGCTTCCGGTCGCCCGGGTCCCCAACCTGTCACTCTGGAGCTGCAGCGCTCCCCCGCTCCCTCCTGCCGCAGGATAACCACCAGCCACGTGTGGCTCAGAACATTTAAATTCATTCAAAGAAAATTAAATTAAAGATCCAGTGCCTCAGTCACACTGGATCAAGTGCTCAGAAGTCACAGGTGGCTGCTGACAGCCCTATGAAAAAGCGTAGACCAAGTTGATTTCCCTGCGGACGGGACGTTTTCTAGGGCAGAACGGAAGGGCAGTTCTGCCAACTGCCTCCAGGTGCCCGAGCCTTCTCTCCGCTCTGCCAGTTGGGCTCTTCTCACTTCAGGGTCCTGGGGCAACTCAGAGACCTACGTTAAGGTAATAACCTTCACGATTACACTCCCCCCATCATTCACCTCCTTGACAATGTCACCCTTCCCATCCACCGCCCGCAGTTCATCCTCAGCGCCGTCCCGTCTGCCCCATCCTCTCTCTGGTTCCGAAAAGGCGAAGCTCCCGTGGTTATTCACTCTCATGCTGCCTCCCACCCGGATGACTGGGTGGGGGACAACCCCTTTAGGGCCACAAGTCTGGAAGGTCCTCGAGAAGTAGAGATGCCCATGGGCCATCCGCAGCCATGCCCTGTATCGCCACCTACTGTCTGCTTGGGTCTCCAGAGGGGGGCCTCACCCCAACCCTGGCCCAGCTGGCCTGAGAGCATATGATTTTGGAGCTGGTAAAAGAGACCTGGGAGGTTTTTTAAAATCCCAAGTTATCTGATGTAAATGAGACGTGATAGGATGCTAGAAGTCAGGAAGATTATTATCCATTCTGCACATGGGGGTGGCGGGGGAGGGGGGGGAAGAAAGGAGACAAATTTCCCCCAGAGCTAGAAGAGCTAAGATACCCTCACTCCCCCGTGGTCACGGAGAACCGACGTGGTGGGTTATGAACCCCAGCCGATAATCCAGAAGGCACTGCGGGACACATGATGTGACCCATCCACGCCCTTCCCCGGAGCCCCAGCAGATTTATGCCTCTAACTTTTCTCAGCTTGACACTAGAACGAGTATATATATTCCAAGCTGATTCTAGCTGATGGCTAGAAGAGGTAGGCAAGAGCGTGCAGACTGGGAAGGGTAAATAGCCTAGAACAATCAGTTTGCCACAGAAAATCTCCACGTGGGGTATCTGAGAGTCCCCTGTACACTTTGTCCAAAGAGGGATTCTGCCTGTCAAGGTGACTAAAGATTTGAGCCCCCAAGGCTTTTCCCAGAGACCCACACCCAAGGTGTATTAAAGAGTCAAGCCTGGGGTCTCCAGCTGGATGTCTCTCAGTCCATAATGAGTCTAGGCGCATGGTATAAGGTGGACAAAATCAGAGCCAGCCCCCCTACCGCTCCCCCCACCTCCCACTGATTTCCAGAAGCTTCTGAGGCAGAAGCAACTTCGGTGCAGTTCATGCCACTTAACAATGAGCTGTGGCAGGGAAAGGCAGGCTGGCCAGGTTCTACCCTCCACCCCAACCCTCTGATGGGGGGGGCACACTACCTCTGAAAACACAGCTGTAAAATGAGGACAGTAAGCAACACTCTGGGTTCTGATGCAGTCATATTCGAAGTGTTCAGAGCAGAGTGATAATGGAGCATGGGGAGGGCTAGGGGCCAGAAGACAGAATCAAAGTTCCTGAAAGCAAGAGTACTAGCTGGAGACATTTATTGGTTTCTGTCTTCCCTCTGAAGGGGAGAAAGTAGGTCAATACACTCAAAGAACTGTGACCAGGAACAGTGGGTCTGAGAGGGAGTCATTCGCTGAGCCGTGCCAAAATGAAGCAGTGAGAGACACGCCTTTCATTTTAGGTCATTTGGCTGAGGTCACCTGGCTTTGGGAAACACTCAGGCTGTTGATCCCCTGCTGTGTATTCCCCGCAGGCCCTAGGAGCTGGGTGCAAGGGGAGGTTCACATTTTAAAACCAACATCTAAATGCTTGGCAGGCATGAGCTGGCAAGCACGGGAATGTTTATGAGCAAACTGTGTGCCTACTTTGGCTCTCAGACAAGGTAGACAAGGCTCGGGGCAGCTTGGCTAAATATAGACAGCACAGGGGGCCTAAGAAGCGGGAGAGCTAGGTTTCATTTCTAGGTCTCGCAGTTAGCCCTGAGGCAAACCCCTCGAGTGTCTTTCTTCCATATACTGATTTGTTCTTAGGGAGGCAGGGTTCTTGAATAAGCTTTCCTGGGCCTGGAGAAGGGTTCACGCTGGGTCTGCTGTGTTTTCTTGTCTTGTCTTCCCCCGGAAGATCCAAGTCTGGGGAAGAGACTGGTTGAGACCCAGTGGAATGGGATGCCACCGATATTCTTCTGGAAACAGTACAAAGTCACGGTGACCCCCCGGGAGTCACAAGTCCTCCTGGACTAACCAAGGTTGTTGTCTCCCCAGAGCTAGAGGGAGCCTACCGGACCCCTGGCATGGAGGCAGAGGTGGCAGCGAGGTATACAGAAGTGCCAAATCAGTGCTCCTGCTGCCTAATGCACGGATCTCAGGCAAGCAGTGCAAAGTGCAAGAATTTAGGGAGGTAGTTTGAGAAAAAAATTCTGAAGGCAGGGGCACCTGGGTGGCTCCGTCATTGAGGTGTCCACCTTCAGCTCGGGTCGTGAGCTTGGGGCCCTGGGACCGAGCCCCGTATCAGACTCCCTGCTCAGTCTGTAGAGAGGTGGCAGTGTTCTTAGGAAAAACCTGGACTCATCAGGGAGCCCGAGAAGCTGAGCCCAAGGAAATGATTTAGTATTTCCTGCCTCAAGACTCTTGGCCCCACTCCCATTCCTGGACACTTGAACTAGAAGTCAGCATATCCCTGTGTGGCAGGAATATCTGGCAAGAGTTACTCTCGTCCTCAGATTGCAATATTGTTAAGTGTTTCTTTTATAACATTTCCACCATAAAGGAAAATATAAAGTAGAAAAGAAGAACCACTCTACTCCCACCACATAAATATCAGTACTATTAACAGCCTTTCTGGAAATTCAAGTATCCAAGCCTGGATTCAGGCCCTGGCCCTGGGTAAGTTACAGGACCTTTCTAAACCTCAGTTTTCTCATGTGCAAAACGAGATACTACTCACTAAATAAAATGAGATACTACTAGACTACATAAATTACCCAAGTGTTGCAAGGATGAGAGAATTCAGGTAAAGAGGTTTAGGAGTCCTCAACAAGTAGTAAGTGATCAATAAAAGTTGGCCACTGTTGTCATCATCATCCTCATCATCACCATTCTATGTGCCCATGTTTCAAACCATCATACTGACAGCCATGTACTGTTTCATTTGCAGATCGTACTACTTCCCCACTGGTCAACATTCGTGCGGTGCTTCCAAGACACCACTATTACAAAGCTGCTGTGAGAACACCCTTGCGCGTATATTTTCTGGAACATCTCCGATCATTTTCCCAATATAAAATTCCTAGAACTGAGTTCATGGGGTTAAAAAAAAGTATGAATATTTTTAAGGCCCTTGTTACAGACCGCAAAATGGCTTACTAGAAAGATCATCCTCACTTACACCACCGCCAACAGGGCGTGCAAGTACCTCTCCCTATTTTCGCCAACACTGAGTAGTATCATCTTTTTAAGTCTTTGCCAACTTCATAGGAGAAAAGATTTTTTCATTCGTACGACTCTGATTATAAGAAATGGTACATGTTTTATTCTGTCTGTTAAACTTACATGGGAACTCACTTGTTCCCAGAGACAAAAATCTATAACAAAGTCTTAAGAGATCCTGAAATGAAAACACACAGGGACATCTGCATAAAAATAATTCACGTGTGAATAGTTGATATTCATTTTTTAACCATGATTTAATTGCAAAATATATTGAAAACCATAGATCTTGATAAGGTATTACAAAGTAAATACCTTTTTAGTATCTATGTCAAGAAAAAGAACTTTTCCAGCTGCTTCAGAAGTCTGATGTACACAGCCCAATCCTAAAATTAACTACTAGCCTGACTTTCATGGTAATCTCTACCTTGCTTTTGTTTATAGTTTTATATCACCCAAGTTCCAACTTTTAACACTGCCTTTCAGTTTTGCCTTTTAAAAATATTTTCTCTTTCACGTTGCAGTTTAGTTTTGCCTTTTTAAAATATTTTAAGTCTCTTTCACTTCAGTAACTGATACACTTGTAACAAAAATTACACTGGATTATACTAGCATATAACTTAAAGAAGCAGATGTTCATTTTTTAATGGGTGTTTTATGAACACATAAAAAACATATGCACTTTTCCCCCGAGCATAGGACTAAATAAATTACTCTGCCTCAAACTTGGCATGTAACTTTGGTATAGTTACCTGTTTTGGTTTGGTTTTCTTGAAGCAATGTCTCTAATGTCCATACCATTTTAACATTTTCCATTCAAGCTTCAATGTCGGATACGAGTCAGGATTCTGATTTTCAACCTTTTTTTTTCTTAACCTATTAGAGCAGATTCTTAGTTGCAAACTACAGAATCCACTCTGACTAGTTTAAGCAGAACAGAAATTTATTAAACAATATCAGACCATCCACAGGCTCTCTCGAGACCCATTAGCCAGGCTCTGAAGAAGCCAGAGGTCTGGAGCAAGCAGAGTTGTGGCTTCTACTCGGGCAAAGATGGCACTGCCCCCCATCCTGGATAAGACCTCAGCTCCCACCAGCCTTGTCTTCCATTTGGAATTTCCAAGCTGCTGGCATCTCCCTTCAAACAGGCCCTCGAAGCCCATCTAAGAAAACACTGGGCTGGATAGCTGTCACCTGCGTGATGTTGCCCATCGGTTGCTGGTTTCTCCTGCTCAGGATGCTGACCTATCCCATGGTGGATATCAGAAAACACAAAAAAGTTTTCTGTACATTTTGCTTTTTCCTACTCAACTCTTCAGTAGAATGTAAAACTTTAAGGGCAGAGACCTGCTTGGGATCACATGCTGATTGTTGATTATCTACTGCGTTCATCACCAAATATTTCTGAATCCCCGCTCTGAATTTGGCATGGTGCCAGGTGCTACAGTTACTACTGTGGGCAAGCTTAAAAAAAAAAGAAAAAAAGAGGCTCCTCTCTCATGAGCTTCTATTCTAGGCGATGTTGTATGACAACAACACATAAACAAACACATTGTTGTATGACAACAAATACATAACAAACAATAATCATGATTTTAGATGAGGGGAGGGGCCAGGCTGCCTTCATAGGTGGTCGGAGAAGGTCTCCTTGAAGGACTGACAGTGGAAGTAAACTACAGCATGTTTGCGGGGCACCTGGGTGAGGCGGTCAGTTAAACATCGACTCTTAGTCTCAGCTCAGGTCGTGATGTCAGGGTCAGAGATCGAGCCTCGCGTCGGGGCTCTGTGCTCAGCGCAGAGTCAGTTTGTGACTCTCTCTCTCTGCCCCTCCTCCTCTCTAAAATAGATAGATAGATAGATAGATAGATAGATAGATAGATAGATAGATCTTTTTTAAAAAGTAAAGCATTTGAAGGATCAGGGAGAGAACAGTCCTGGAAGGGTGATCATGTGAAGAAGAAACAGACCCACTCGCTGGTGTGAGACTAGTGCATGATGAGTCAGCAGGGGACCAAAGGGTTTGAATTTTAATCCAAGCCTGTCGAAGAGCCATCAGAGGTTGTGAACAGCAGGCAGTGACCTGTCTGGTACTACAGTGTCAAGGATCAGCCTGGGTGGTGAGTGGGGAACAGGCCATCAGGGAGAGAAACGGAAACACTCAGAAGACGAGTAATCCCGATGGGAGCTGAGGGTGCTCCAGACTAGGGTGGCTGAGAGAATTGAGAGGAGGTCACTTCGGGGATGTGCCTCAGAGTTAGAGCCAATGGCAATCACCGACTGGCTGTGGGAGGGGAGCAGAAGAGAATTGGGGACCACAGCCTGATCCGGGCGCTTGAGCAACGGCATAGATGATGCCCCCAGTTCCTGAGATGGAGAAGGACAGGATAACGGAGGGGTTAGAGCTCGGATTTTGACGTGTGGGCATGCCGACGCTTATGGGACCGGACAGGGCAAGTGGAGGGTAAAATACACATGAGCCTCGAGCTCAGGGGAGAGGTCAGGTCCGGCGTGACTTGGTGCCAAGAGGGTCCTCTGAGAGGATATGTGAAATGGAGAAGACACGGGGCTCAGAAGAGGAAATTAAGGCAGGTCGGGTCAATCACTCCATGCACGTCCCCAGAGGAGCCTGGAATCATAAGCAACACGGACCACCCCCGGCAATGCGGCCCTCCGAAGGGTCTCTGCGTCCCTGACTAGCAGTGTTGGTTCGTATGGCCGGAGCAATGGGCGGGTTGTACCAGCTCACGAGGACCTCTCCAAACTGTCTAACAACATTAGCGATGTACCTGGTTTCAAGCAGCCCTCACCGAAGCATATTACGGGTCAGAACAGGGAAACAGGGAAGGGCAGCAAAAGGCGGAGCCAAGGCATTACAAGTCCAAGGGCTAAGTGAGACACGTTTCTGATTGCTCTCTGGGCTCGGCAGCCTCGCTGCTTCCTCCCAGCTTTGAGCTGTGTTGTGTGTCGTGTGTTGTGGGATGGGGGCTCGGGGAGAACAGCGAGCCAAAGAGACCTTCCCTCGGGCACAAGTGTGAGGCCGGACTCTGAAATGACAAGCAAAAGGTGTGGGGGGGGTGGCAGCAGGGAGGGGGTGGTGACTGCTACCAAAAGCCCCGCCCCAACCAGCAGTGCCGCCTCCCACCCAAGGCCTGCCACTTCAGGGCAGCTGGTCCGAAAGCTCCCAGCCACGCGAACCGGCCAGGCGGCCAGGGATGTGCACGCCAGCAGCTTCTGTGACTCTCTCTGACTCCGAGCGGGTGATGAATCGGCTGGGCCGGGTCCTCAGCACAGTGAGCCCAGGCAACAAATGAGCTGGCAGGCAGCGACTTCTTTAAGGGCTGAAGTCACTTCCTGTTGGGGACCCCACGCCTGGGCTGTACTCCCACACAGCTTCCTGGGAGGATCACAGGTGGGTCCTGGGCCAATCGCAGATATGTGAGAAAACTCCTCCCGGCAGTTGAGGGAGGCTGCGGGGAGGTCTGAAAGAGGACACCTCTATGCGGACCAAATCAGAGAATGAATGACTCGGGCATTCATTCTGCCTCAGAGCCTGAATCTCTCTCACAAAACCCGCGTTAGTTTCAGTCCCTCTCCTCTCTGGACTTCCAAATCCTTACTTGAAAAAAAGCATTATAATGGCATCACATTAAATACCTTAGAATTCTGGTTGAGGTGAGCTAGGGAGGAGTTAGAAATAACTGGATTTGTGCACGTAAGGAAATCATCTTAGCCTTTAAACCCCAAAACTTTTAAAACAGTATTTCTGATGACATGAAACATATATGTATATGTTACACGATTCCCAGATTCCTTAACTCGCACACATCTTTTTTTCTGGCCAACTCAGGGTAATTAGAAGCAACATCCTGGACTGTGTTATACTATTTTGTTTTTTTGTCCCTTTTCAGGATATCAGGCCTTCAGTGGGCACTTCCCCTGTCAGTGTGTCCGAGAGTTTCCCCACCCCACCCATCCCCCACTCCAACACCTCTTCCAGTTGCTTCTAATCTGTATGACTAGGGAACCAGATTGCGGAACTCTTTAGAGCTAGTTGCAATTATAAACGAGGTACTAGAAAAGGCCTAGGGAATAAAGTCTGTGGCTTTAGTGCTATCTCTGTGTGTCTGAGGGAGTTTGTAGCTATTTTCTCCTTCCACAATCGGGGCAAATTGCCAGAGAACAGAAGATGCCAGATGCCTGGCCTAGGGTTAAGTGTTGTGCTACCGAGTATCTCCTTGGGATCAGGCCAGGCCCCAACATTCTCTGGCTCAGACAGCTCTGAGTGACAGAAAATTGGGAAGAAAAGCTAAGAATAAACATGAGGCCACGCCAGATTCTTCTTTCAGAAGATCAAGTGCGGCCAGAGCAGGGCCAAGACTGGCTTGGGAGATCTCCTCTGACTTCTGACTTCCAACAGAGAAGCCCCTCTGCATTGTTCCCAGAACCCTGAAGCACTGAGGGAAAGGTGTTTTCTCGAGTTTAGGCAGACCTTTAGGGAAACCCAATGGCATTTAAAAAAAATGCACTAACTAATTGTGTAAGGGCACAATACTCTATTGTTAACTTCTGGCACTATACCCTACAGCAGATATCTGGAATTTACTCATCTTGTATTGTTTAACTGTAAGTTTATACCCATTGAGCGACAACCCCCCCATCCTGGTGCGTCCCTTCTCCTGAAAACCACCACCCTACCATCTGCTTCTATACCTTTGACTATTTTAGACACCTCGTGCATAAAGAATTGTGCAGCATCTGTCCTGTGACCAGCTTATTTCACTTGGATAACATCTTCTAGGTCCATCCATAACTCACTAAATTGTATATATTATCTCCAAGGTTTTTATTTTTTGGTATACCAATTATACCTCAACAAAGCTAGGGGAGAAATGATAAATAAGCCATGGGTTCTGCCTTCAAGCAACAAAAAGGGGGCGCACTTATCAGAAGTAAGCCAAACAAGGTGATTTTTGAAGTTTCTTAACTTACTTGAGATCTTTCCTAAAAATCTTAGGAGAAAAGTGACACCTGCAATTTACAACACAATAGCAATAGCCAGCATGTGTTCCGTCTTCTCACGATTTAGAAACCACTTCATAAGCCGTTGCTTCATTTGACAAGCTGCAGGGCAAGCCATTCTGCCTCCCATCCTCAGCCATCACTTACTTGAACACTTGAAAATGTTCATTATCGACAGGGAAATCCCCACTGTGTCCACATCCTCTGTAGGAAGGATTACCACCAAGTATTGCTGGGAGAGCTGGGCCAGACCCCAAGCACCCAGCCATGCACAGGACAAAAAAGAGGATGGCCTAGATGCTGGGATCCCTGCCCTCTGGGGACTTCTAACCGCAGAATTCTGCCTCTGCCAGACCTTTATCTCCCCCACATGATGCAAAGAAGTCTCTCTCAGCCTGTCCAGTATCATTGTTAGCCCAAGCTGGAAGTAATAAGGCAGAACCCACAGGTCATCATTTCATAACTGGGGGTTGGACATCCACCAACCAGTAGGAAGATGACAGTGGAAATGTTACTGGTCCTCTCTGAACCTTGATTTGACGACTGTAAAAGAGGAAAGGTAAAACTCATCCCCACCTAGTTTCCAGATATTTGGAAAGGACAAATGAAGTATCACAGTGGAATATTTTAGGTTTTAAGGTGAATGTCTTTGAAGTCCTTGGAGTGATCACATAAGTCTGAAAAGAGTCCAACTGGCTAAAAGTTCAATCTCTTCTACCACTCCAAAGTTTTACTAGAAATCAAATGTAATGTCTCCAACCAGAGATACGGAAAAGGGGAAAATCTTCGGATTCGATGTTGGGGAGGAGGAGGGAATCTTAGGGAGGAAAGTGGTGATCATAGCAGAGATATGAAATAGGAAGAAGAAGACATGAAAGTGTCCAGTTGAAGACTCAAGATCGTGTTAAGGCAAAAGAAAAGGGAACTGTAAACAGCCACCCTCAAATGATGCTTTCACGACTAGATTTACAGATTACGTAACCGAATAACTGAGACACAAGAACACATTGGAAAGGGCATATTTAAGAACTGACATCTGGGCGAGTTGTGCCTCGATTTAAGAAAACTAGACCTGCACAGAGAACAGCAGCACCTAAGCACCTATGTATTATACACACACACACACACACACACACACACACACACACACACACACACACACACACATTCCAGTATACTCCGGTGGTTATGGTTCAGGTAAACACTGAATCAGGTCAGGAACAGCCAACCGCTTTTTACCTCTAGGTCCTTCTGGGCATTTGGTCTTCGCTTCCAGTGAGAAATCTAGACATGGCTCCACTCATCGTCCTCTTCCTGGGAGAAGGACCACCTTCCCTCGCCCAGTGATACTCATGGACACTGGGGGAGTCTGCTCGTCCGATCCAGTCAGAGCGCTCACTAGTAAATTAAATTGAGCTGAATCAACTCTGAGTCATTAGGGCCACCACAGACACGAATAGCCTGTCCCGGCCTTGGGAGATCAACTTCACCAAGAACAACTCTCACACTTTCTTATTGGATGCTCCCATAGCTCTGGGCAGAACCAGAAAGTGGACATGTGACAAAGGTGTCTGACCTGGAGGCAATTCTTAACGTTCACAGGGAGTGTGACTCTCATGGACAGAAGCAGAAGGGAGAATGGGTATTTCATGATTGGGGGGGGGAGGATGGTAAACAACAAGCAGGGGAGTGTGCCTGTCCTAGCTCCTCTCCCTGGAGAAAACGAGCCCTCTGATGCCCCAAAGAGAGGCTCTGGTGATCGCCGTCCAGTCTGTTACAGAATTAGAACACCAGCATCACTCAGACGTTACCTGAGTGGGATGGGAAGTTAATGGTCAGCTGGGACCCAGGGAATGCAGCAGGGGCCATGACCAGCTACCCCATATCCCAGTCTCCCTTGCAGTTAGGTCAGGGCAAGGTGATGAATTCCTGTCACTGAAATGCAGGCAGACATCCCCTTGGGGAAGAGACGATGAAGGCACGTGGCTCTTTCAGCCGTCTTTTTCTCTACCGTGGTGCCCTTCAAGTTCATGCATTCCAGATGGCACTGCTACATGACAGGAAAGGGCCAACCAGTCTGCACCAAACTTCCTTGATGAACCACAAATAAACCTGTGTTGGTCATGTGTTCCCACACCAGAGGCTAGCCTGTCCTAATACATGAGCCAAAGCGGTGGCCAGTCCCGAACATTAAAGACCTTAGTGCAAGAAATTAAGCCGACCACACTCGCAAACTCTACGAGGACGATCGGCTTTCATATTCCCCAAGACGTTCTTCAAGAAAATATTGTCTCTGAGGGAGGAGGGCTCATCCCAAAGCAGTAACGTCAAGTGCAAAGATTGCCTCTCCCAAGACACGTGGCTCCAAAATACCCTAAGACACCCAAAGTTCATTCAACAGCTCACGAACTCTCTTCCTAGGCACACGTCACCTCCTGCCACTTCCCATTTTCCTACCACCACTGGACACAAAGCTGGCTTATAGACTCTACATCGGAACTTCCTCACAAACTCAGGTTGCCGTCAAAACCAAACAAGAGAGAAGTGGGGGGAAAAAAGACAGAGAGAGAGAGACACAGACAGATAGACAGACACAACCAAGTTTCTCTCTGTCGAGCCCATCTCAATTCCTTGAGGGACCAGACTACAACCCGTTTTTAAAGTTGAGAACAGAAAGACAAGCAACTTCCCTCATTCTCTGTTTCTAAGATGTCGAGGTGTCACTGAGCCAGCAGGGCTAGCTAGAATAGGCTAGGAGGCACAAGGCTTTAAAGCTTAGACCGAAAGGGCCAGGGACAGTCCTGGCTTGGCACTCCTCACGAAGGACGGCAGACCTCTTGACCAGTTTTCACCATAACCCGCGGAAAGCCCTACCTTTCAGAACATCTACTCCTTGAGATGACGGGGACCCCACATAGGACGGCCTATAGCAGATGACCAAAAGATGGTCTTGAAAAGCATATCCATCGAAGGCAGGTCGCAAGATCAGCACAAGCTGGAGAAATTACACGTGTCTGTTTTTTTTTTTTTTTTTCTTGATCTAGGACTTAAGGAAAACTTTGATGTGTCTGGCCCCTGTTTTTTTTTTTAATATTTTACCGATTTATTTGAGAGGGAGAGAGAGAGAGCATATACACATGAGCAAAGGGAGAGAGAAGCAGGCTCTCCATCGAGCAGGGAGCCCAATGCGGGGCTCGACCCCAGGGCCCCGGGATCATGACCCAAGCTGAAGGCAGACAACCAACTGACTGAGCCAACTAGGCACCCCTGTTTGGCCCCTGTTGAATGAGAATCCCTGCCTCCAAAAGCCACGGCCTAGGCCCCATCTGTAAGCTTGCCCCTCACTCCGCAGCTAGAATCGGGTTCTGCTGGGAAGAAAAGGCCAGAGAAGTCCCTACTCTCTGACCCAGAAGGCCTCTTCTGAGCATTGCCCAATGCTCTGTTATACAACATGCAAAATAAATAATCAACTTGAAAAGTCAGGCAGCCAAAGCTCTGCTCAAATAATAAGCCCTTTTACAAGCTGCTTATCACTTGCCAACTTCAGCTCCAGAGGAACACCGGGAGCTCTACCTTCTATTGTTCTCATTAACCACTTGGGGGAAATGGACAAGCTTCAATGGCTTTATTGGTTTTCTCAGAGACAGAGGCCTAAAGGTCTTCATCATCCAGCACCCTGCCCTTGAGCTCAATCATTTAAATATGGCGCCCGTCTGAGAGCATCTCTGAGAGGTCTCTGTTGCAAGCTGGAGCCAGAAAGGGGTCCTGGCCTTTACTTAGAAAACACACCACTCTTTCCACTCCCTCCCACCGGACCCGTTGGGGTGAGAAAGGGAAGAATAGAAATGCCAACCTTTTCAGAAAGTTCACTGGGAGGGAGCATGTGAAAGAGCAGGAGAGAGGCCCTCAAAAGCCGTCTTCCTCCCGTGGAAGTTCTCTGGCTCATCTACAAAAAGGAATGAGGAGTTTTGCTCAAGGAAACCACCAAAACATGCTTGGTGCCCTCGGGTAGGCCTTTTGCTCTTGACCCAGAATGTCATCTCTGGGTTTGCAAATCCAGGATGGGGACTCTTGGGGAGGGGTCTTGTTAAGTAAATCTGTAATAAAACTCATTTCTGTCACATCTCTTTAGGGCACTCATATCCCAGGGACCCTCAACCCAGAGGTGCAAAGCGCACCTATATAAAAACTTCACTACCCGCCCTTTTCCCCTCGCTGACCCCTCTTATAGAATTGGTCTGCTCCTCCACTAGGCTCTATACAAGCTGACTCGCTCACACTTGCAGGCACCAAGCTTGATTCCTCCCTGCCCAGTCCCCGAAACACCACAGGTGTTCATTAAATTGTGTACATAACAGTAAGATTAATAGTAAGTATAGTTGACACTTGAGCATTCGGTAACTCTGTTTAGCTTCCCATCTTTTTTTCCCCTCATTTTCCAGTTGAGGAACCTGAGGCACGAGAGGTTAATAAGCTAATAAGTGGCAAGGCAATAATATAAACCAGGTGATCAGACTCTAGAACCTTCCTTCTTACCACATGGAGTAAGAGAAATGATCAAAGGGCTCTCCAAGTATGAAAGCACTAAACAGGACTTAATCTGATTTAGAAACCCGGTTTACTCACACAAAAACTTAGGAAGCACCTAGTATTCTATGCCAGACCTGCGGCTACAAATCAGGGGCACAAAGACAAAGGTAAGGTTGCCTCCCCCAAGAAGCGAGACAAGTATCAAGAGCATATTGGGCACCGACTACATGCTGGGTGCCGTGCTAGCTACTTCACATGTATTAGCTTCCGTAATCTTGGCAAAACCCCTATAAGGGGAGTCCTAGTCTTATCAAATCGAGATGAAGCAGATGAGAAGCTGAGGCCCAAAGAGGGAAGGAAAGGCTTCATCTTGCCTGAAAGGGGGCTCAGAGCAGGTTCCACACAACAGGGGACACCTGAGTGGGGCCTTGAAGACATGAGAAGAGGAAAGAAATTCAGATCTGAACGGTGCACGGAGACCAGGACGACTCATCTGTGTTTTCCAAGCCGTCACAACCAAAGCAGCAAGCCCAATGCCGCCATCTTCTGCGGCTGAGGGGACTTGTCACCCATTTTAGTGTAACTCAAGCTAGATCCTCCGAGGTCGGCAAAGGAGGGCAGAATCAGTAACTAAGAACAGCTAGATCTCATGGCACCGATTCTTGTTTTCCACACACGGAGACGCTCTCTCCTTTGCTAACCACAGACGTTCTAAGTCCAGTTTTATTAAAGGCTGCCCAGGGGTTTCCTGGGTCTGCTCTACTCAAACCTGCTGACGACTTCCCTTCCCTCACCCTCTAGCTTCTCTGAGGATGGCTCGCTCCTACGTCAAGACATGCAGGTGAATAAGGACAAGTAAACACCCACAACCAGTGAGTACTCTGGGGGCAAACTTCCAATTACTCTTCCCATTCTAAATACTCCCTCGAAATATCCCCAGTGACACCGTCCCAGTGACCGCTCCATTTCCCCACTCTTCTTTACAGCACAACTCTTGATGAGGTTTGCCTATGTTCCCTGTGGACAATTCTTCTCCTTCCCCTTCTTTCTTCAATCCACTCTCATCAAGCTTCTGTCCACTCAACAGCTTTGATCAAGGCCCCTAGGTAGCTAAAGTCTACTGAGAATTCTCAGCCCTCCTCTTGCTTGGCCAACCAGAAACACTCTCCACAGTTGATCATTCCTTCTTCCCCGAAGCACCTTCTTCGCTTGACTTCCATGACATCACTCTCTTCTGGTTTTCCTTCTGCCTTACTGGCCAGAGCTGGCCAGTCTCCTTCACTTGTTCCTCATCGTGTTGCTAAACTTTAAATGTGAGAGTGCCCTCGGGCTGGGTCCTTCATCTCCTTCTCTTTTCTAACTGTTCTCATTGTCTTCTGGTGATTTCTTCTTTTAAAAAAAAATTAGAGATTTTATTTATTTATTTGAGAGAGGGAGAGAGTGAGTGAGAAAGGGCATGAGAGGGAAGAAGGTCAGAGGGAGAAGCAGACTCCCATTGGAGCTGGGAGCCTGATGTGAGACTCGATCCCAGGACTGCAGGATCATGACCTGAGTTGAAGGCAGTGGCTTAAGCAACTGAGCCACCCAGGCACCCCCCTGGTGTCTTCTTACCATCCATATCAGGGCCCTGAATACCATATAGATCCCCAGGATTAAAAAATGTTCATCCCCAGCCCTAACCACTCCTATGAATGCCAGGCTCACATATAGCCTCCAGCTTCCTCGATATCCCCACTTAAATGTCTAACTGGCATCTCAAATTCAACATTTCCAAAAGTTAATATCTCATATACCTCTAACCTTGCTCTTCCCACAGTATTTCTTTTCAACGAATTATTTAAATTTTAAAGAACTCAGTTCAGGACGCCTGGGTGGCTCAGTCAGTTAAGCGTCGGCCTTTGGCTCAGGTCACAGTCCCAGGGTCCTGGGATTGAATCCCACGTTGGGCTCCCTGCTCAACAGGGAGCCTGCTTCTCCCTCTCTCTCTCTCAGCATTACTCCTGCTCATGCTCTCTCTCTCACTCTGCTTTCTCTCAAATAAATAAAATCTTAAAAAAAAAACAACCCAGTTCATCCATTTCTCCCACCCCCACCCCCTGCCTCTGGCTACCACCAATGAGCTGTATCAATGAGCTTAGTGTTTTTTTAAGACTTTATTCATTTATTTGACGGGGGTGGGGCACAACTAGGGGGAGTGGCAGGCAGAGGGAGAGGGAGAAACAGGCTCTCTGCAGAGCAGGGGGAGCCCGACGTACGACTCAATCCCAGGACCCCAGGATCATGACCTGACCCAAAGGCAATCTCTTAACCAACTGAGCCACCCAGGTGCCCAATGAGCTTAGTTTTTCTTTGGGTTTTTTTAAGACAGAGAAAGATGAATACCATATGATCTCATTTCTGTATGGACAAAAAACAAAAACAAAAACACCCATGTTATTGCAAATGGCAGGATTTTATTCTTTTCTATGGCTGAATAATAGTCCATTACTTATATATTCCACATATTTATGTGTGTGTGTATATATATAATATATAATATTCCACTATATATATGTATACACAAACAAATTTCTTTATCCATTCATCCACCAGTGGACACCCAGTTGTTTCCATATCTTGGCTACTGTAAATAATGCTGAAATGAACATGGGGTGCATCTATCTTTTCAAGTTCCTGTTTTCATTTTCTTTGGATAAATATCCCAAAGTGGACTTGCTGGTTCACATGGTAGTTTTATTTTAATGTTTTGAGGACTCTCCATACTGTTTTCCATAATGGCTGCACCAATTTGCATTCCAGCCAACCATGTACAAGGGTTCCCTTCTCTCCACATCCTCACCAATCCTTGTTATCTCTTGCTTTTTAATACGAGCCATTCTGATAGGTATGAGGTGATGGCTTATCATGGTTCTGATCTAAATTTCCCTGATGATCAATGATGTTGAGCATCTTTTCACATACCTGTTGGGCATCTGTATGTCTTCTTTGGAAAAATGTCCATTCAGATCTAAAGGCCATTTTTAATCAGACTGGTTTTGGCTACTGAGTTGGATGAGTTCTTTATATGTTTTCGATATTAGCCACTTATCAGACATGTGACTTGTAAATATTTTGTCCCATTCAGTAAAATGTCTTTTAATTTTTTGAATTGTTTCCTCCTCTGCACAGAAGCTTCCCAGTGTGGTCATCCCGCTTATTTATTTTTATTTTTTATTTTTATTTTGTTATTTATCCTGTTCCACTGATCTACATGTCTGTTTTTATGCTGATTCCATATTGTTTTAATTACTACAGCTTCGGAATATAGTAATATAGAAATCAGGAAGCATGATGGCTCCAGCTTTGTTCCTCCCTCTCAAGATCACTTTGGTCATGTAGGGGTTTCTGCAGTTCCAACCAAATTTTAGGATTCTTCTTTCTGCTTCTTTGAAAGATGCCATTGGAATTTTGATAAGGATTGCATTGAGTCTGTAGATTGCTTTGAGTAGCACAGACATTTTAACAACATTGATTCTCTAGTACATGAGCATGCAATAGCTTTCCATTTCTTTGTGTCTTCAATTCCTTTCAAAATGTAGCTTCTGATATACTTCCAACCTTGTTCTTCCCACAGTCTTTACCAATGCAACTCCATCCTTCCAGCTGCTCAGAACAAAACCCTTGGCAACACCCTGAACAGAAATGCCATGTTACACAACTCCAGAGGGCACTAGCCACATTTTATTCAGTGCTACTGGTGTTATGCAACATGGTGACCCTGTTTCCCTTCATTCCTCTTTCTCCAACATCCTACATCTGATCTGTTAGCAAATGCACTTGGCTCTACCTTCAAAATATATCCCCAAACCCAACAACTTCTCCCCAATTCCACAGCTATCAGCCTGGCCCAAGCTTGTCCCCTTATAACTTCTTATGCAAAAAAAAGAAAAAAAACAACTATAGCAATCCTTTTAAAATATGTCAAATCCTCTACCCAAAATTCCCCAATCCTTCCCATCTCACTCCAGGAGAAAGTCAAGATTCTTATAATGGCCTATAAAGCCTTGAATTGTTTTGTTTTGTTTTGTTTTGCTTTGGTATTTATCCCTATCTCTCCTATGTATTTTATGTGTTTATCTCGATTGATTATCTGTTGCCCATATATGAATATAAGCTTCGTGAGTCAGGAACTTGGTGTGTTTTGTTCACAGATGAAACCTCAGTATCTACAATAATATCTGACACAAAGTACGCACTCAATATATACTTATAGATGAAATAAATGAAGCAGGTTACAAAAGGGGAGATCTTTACACACGGGCCAGAATCATACCAAAACACAATAGAACACGTGAAATGCTACTTGAGTAGCCAGCTAGTGCTGGGACCAAGTCAAATCTCAGGAGATGTTCAGTTCCAATCTCCTACTGTTTTTGCATTGCTTTGATATTTTACCCGAGAAGTCTCCTTTCTTTTGCCTCCTAAAGAAATGCACTTCTATGTAGTAAAGGGCTCCCTCTGGTGGAAGCACCTCCACCCAAGCAATGGAAAAGAAAATCCTAGAGCAACAGGCTTTTTAAGTTATAAAGGAGACCACTGGGGACAAAGGAAGTGACTCCAACATTTCACAGAGAAAGTCTCCTATAGAAACAAGGGGAACTAAAGATTAGATTCAAAGCACATGGGGGGTGCAATTTATCAACTTATTTTACTGTTGAACCTTTTCTGCAACTGAAAATGAGAAAAAAAATAATTCACTGCAAATCTGAACAATGTGAGTAGATACTCCCAAAGAATTTTTAATCTGGTAGAGGATAGGTGTTAAGTCATGCATACAAATAAGTACAAAGCAACGAATATGGCTGTGAATGAGGGAATGGGGGCCAAATAAGAGGAATAAACTAAGAGCTGTGACTTACCCAGGAAAGAGAAGGATAACTTTGGGCTGAGTAAAT